>JAINUG010000009.1:5730063-5999724 GCA_029706075.1 Aldrovandia affinis | reverse complement strand
GGCCCATCCAGGCTCGTCATTTGCCTACGGTCTAGAGAATATCCAGGGCTCCCGTCAAGCCTGGACTTGAAAACGTCCTGATATGAGTGCGGAATTTACCTTTAACTGATTTCCACCTGTGCCCTCTTGTTCTGCTGACTGAACTCAATGTAATCTGCTGTGCGGGGCCGCTGCAGTTAACGGCGTGGCGGTGAAAGTGTTTGAATGCTGACTGGTGCGGCGTGTGAGCGTGGGGAGATGGGTGACCCTGTGTCTGTGCCCCTCGCCTGCAGAGAGGCTGACCAGTGAGCTGCAGAGCCGGGAGAATAAGCGCATGCTCCTCTACAAGCAGCTGGAGCATTGGCCTGAGTGCAACGCCCTGTCCCACAAACTACTGCTGAAGAAGTGAGACGCCCTAAGCACTGCCTACATACACATGCATACTCTATATATAAATATATATATACTGTATATACACACACACATACTATATACACACACACATGCATACTCTATATATATATATATATATATATATATATATATATATATATATATATATATACAGTCAAGCCGGAAAGTCTGCACACCCCTTTCACCCTCCACGTTTCATTGCGTTACAGACTTATTCTACAATAGATTAAGTTCATTTTTTGTCTCAGAATTCTACACAAAATAGCCCATAATGACAAAGTGAAAACAGGTTTTTAGACATTTGTGCTAATTTATTAAAAATCTAAATGTAAAATATATGTACACAAGTGTGCACACCCTTTTATATGACACCCAAAAGTGAGCTGAGGTGCATTTTGTTTCCACTGATACTGCTTGAGATGTTTCTACAACTTGATTCTAGTCCACCTGTGGTAAATTCAATTGATTGGACATGATTTGGAAAGGCACACACCTGTCTATATAAGGTCCCACAGTTGACCGTGCATGTCAGAGTAAAAACCAAGCCATGAAGTCGTAGGAACTCTCCATAGACCTCCGAGATAGAATTGTGTTGAGGCATAGATCTGGGGAAGGGTATAAAAACATTGCTAAAGCATTGAAAGCACCCAGGAGAACAGTGGGCTCCATCATTTGTGAAATGGAAGAAGTTTGGAACCACCACAACTCTTCTTAGAGCTGGCCGTCTGGCCAAACTCAGTAACCGGGCAAGAAGGGCCTTGGTCAGGGAGGTGACCAAGAACCCAATAGCCACTCTAAGAGAGCTTCAGAGTTCCTCTGCAGCGATGAGAGAACCTGGCAGAAGGACAACCATCTCTACACCGCTCCATCAATCAGGCTTTAAGCTTTCTTAGAGTGGCCATTTGGTTCTTGGTCACCTCCCTGACCATGGCCCTTCTTGCCCGGTTACTGAGTTTGGCCAGACAGCCAGCTCTAAGAAGAGTTGTGGTGGTTCCAAACTTCTTCCATTTCACAATGATGGAGCCCACTGTTCTCCTGGGTGCTTTCAATGCTTTAGCAATGTTTTTATACCCTTCCCCAGATCTATGCCTCAACACAATTCTATCTCGAAGGTCTATGGAGAGTTCCTACGACTTCATGGCTTGGTTTTTACTCTGACATGCACTGTCAACTGTGGGACCTTATATAGACAGGTGTGTGCCTTTCCAAATCATGTCCAATCAATTGAATTTACCACAGGTGGACTAGAATCAAGTTGTAGAAACATCTCAAGCAGTATCAGTGGAAACAAAATGCACCTCAGCTCACTTTTGGGTGTCATATCAAAGGGTGTGCATACTTGTGTACATATGATATTTAACATTTAGATTTTTAATAAATTAGCACAAATGTCTAAAAACCTGTTATTTTGTGTAGAATCTTGAGACAAAAATGAACTTAATCTATTGTAGAATAAGTCTGTAACGCAATGAAACGTGGAGAGGGTGAAAGGGGTGTGCAGACTTTCCGGCTTGACTGTATATACACACACACACATACTATATATACACACACATGCATACTCCACACGCACGCATACACTATACGCACACACACACACACACACACACACACACACACACACACACACACTGTACAGACACATACACCTGCATACTCTATATACACACACACACACACACCTACGCACACATGCACTATATACACACACACCCACACACGTGCATACATACACCATGAACATGCGCATACATACTCTATATGCACACACACACACACATATGCACACATGTACACACGCGCATGGATACACTATACACACACACAGACACACACACACATACGCATACAGACAACTCGCACTCATACAAGTAGCTGCCAAATTAAAGAAAACACCAACATAGTGTCTTAATAGGGCATTGGGCCACCACGGGCCACCAGAATTGTTTCAGTGCGCCTTAGCATAGATTTTGCAATGTCTTGGTGGAACAGACTCTTGGTGGAAAACGTCTCAGCCGCTGCTCCAGAATCTCCCATAAGTGTTCAGTTGGATTGAGATCTGGTGACTGACATATAGTTTACATCGTTTTCATGCTCATCAAACCATTCAGTGACTACTTGTGCCCTGTGGATGGAGGCATTGTCATCCTGGAAGAGACCACTCCCATCAGGATAGAAATGCTTCACCATAGGATGAAGGTGATCACTCAGAATGGCTTTGTATTTATTGGTGTTTACCTTGCCCTATAAGGGTTTGAGTGGATCTAAACTATGCCAGGAAAAAGCACCCCACACCATAACAGCCACCAGTATCCCTGGTTTACTCAAATGTTTCCTTTATTTTGGCAGTTATTTGTGTGTGTGTGTGTGTGTGTGTGTGTGTGTGTGTGTGTGTGTGTGTACATGTATCTATATATGTATATGTACTGTACAAACAAATTTATATACATATATATACAAACACACACACGTACACACGTGATTACCTGAACAAATTAATGAAAAGTGAAAGTGAAACGAATAGAAGTATTTAAACTGTGCAGGTAGAAGGTGTAACTGACAGTAAGAGTTAGGTAACACTGTCTCTGAAGTGGAGCACAAACGCACAGTCACTCAAACTCTTTCTCCATTCCTCCCCAGCCCGGACGACTGGCAGTTCTACCTGTCTTTCTACGACTCTCTCTTCCACATGTTGGACCAGGGCTGGTGTCCACCTGAGGAGGGAGAACAGTAAGTGTATCTAACCCTGGAGCTCTGTCTGTCTGTCCGTCCATCCCACAGGCTCTGTCTGTCCCGTGGGGAGCAGTGCTGAGGGGTCTCGTCTCTGTTGTTCCTCACTGGGACAGGCCCAAGAGAAAAGTGATAAAACGAACAAAACAAAAATAGCTAGATGAAGCTTTGCAACGCTTAAACTGTCCATAAACTAAACATAAATCAATCCCCCCATTTCCGTCCAACCATTTTCCCTAACATATTGAAACGCATCACTCTTTCTTTCCCTCCACCTCTTCTCTTACATCTCCATCTCTCCCCCCCTCCTGTTCATCTCTCTCCTTCTCCTCTCCTCTCTCCTCCTCCTACCCTTCCTGGTCATAGTTGTATGGAAGGGGAGGTGCAGTGTTCGGTGGCACAGGCCATCAGCTTTGTGGAGGAGCGCGTGGCAGCGGAGGATGGGAAGGAGTCCCGTCCCCTCCGGGGGCCGTACCTCGCCCGTCTGGAGCTCATCCTGCGGCTCCGCCAGCGAGGCTGCCCGGAGGAACGCCAGCTCGGTACCGACCCCCCCCTTCTCTTCGCTTTGACGTGATATGTACATTTACATTACAATATGGTACAATTACAACACGTTTACTTGACACTGACTTTATACTTCCATTACAGTACAGACACAATTACATTACATTTACATTACAATATAGAACAATTACAACACTTGCATTATACTTCCAACACAGTACAGAAACAATCACATTTACATTACAATATAGAACAATTGCACATTTACATTACAATACAGAGTACATTACATTACATTTTTACATACAATCCATTTATTAAGCTGGATATTTGACTCGAGTCATTCAAGTGAAGTGCTTTACTGAAGGGTACACCCTCAGTGCAACAGTCAGAAACAGACCTAATTTCATCCATTCTTAATTTTTTTTCATTTATAGTTTTTCTCCCTCACTTCCTTTCCATAATTTCTCCAGCAACAGTGTCATAGCTTCTTAAATATTCAAAATGAGTATGCCAGGATATTCAGAATCATGCCACTTCATGTGAAAAATCACTCAGCAAATATTGCACAGATGACATATTCAATTTGTCAATTATCCTACTGCGTCAATAAAAGTGAGTAATTAGTCATTCAAACTTTATTAATGCCAGGTGAGCTTCATTGAGATTGAAAGTGAAACTTGGCAAGGGGATAGCAGTGTATACAAATAGCATTATAAAAAAAACTGCTGACACGTACCTGGGGAAACCTCAGGGACAATTCCACTCGTCCACAAAGGGACAGTTTCTCATGCCACTGAACCCCCCCCTGCAGGTGACCCCTTGGAGCTGATGTTCCAGTACTTTGTGAAGTTCGGAGACAAACCCTGCTGCATCACTGACCTCAGACTCTACCTGGAGCTCCTGAACCCAGAGCGACATGTGCAGGTGGGCGGGGCAGTCCAAGCAGGGAGGAGTGACGGGCTGTGTTCGAAACCGCTCCCTATTCCTATATATTGCACTATATAGTGTGTATGCCGTTTTGTAGTGTTTGACGAATTCTTTATTTTTTTTTTTATAATTTATTTCTGATTTTTTCCCCCGTTTTTCTCCCAATTTAGTAGCCAATTATACCCTCTATTTTATTTTCAATTCCCCACCCTCACGAGTCCGCCGCCCGTCCTCCGGGAACGAGATTTGTATTCCTGGACCTATTTCCCCGCCTTCTTTCGAGACGGAGATCTTCCACGGACTCCATTAACCTTCTCCTCGGCGGACTCGTGCCGGCTCTCCCTCCCCCCTCCCCCGGAGGCGGACAGCCAAATGCCGCCTCCGATCGGGCTGACGACCAGGGCCGGTCTGGTAGAAACGCGGGTTTCGATCCGCGTCTCTGACGGGCAGCGCACACCGCTCCAAAGCGCAGTGCACTAGACCGCTGGGCCATCCGCCAGCCCCGTGTTTGACGAATTCTAAACTGTTAATTTCATTCACTATATAGTGAACGAGAAAATACCCACAATTCACCGTGATATGTAGTGAACAGCGAATGTACCCTACAATTTCTCCCGTGTACCACAATGCAATGCGGTCGTGTCATAACGTCATACATACACCTCCCTTTATGCCTCAAGAACAAAAGTTGAGCCAACCGCAGTAAAACAGAAACAGGAATCATGGTGGTAACGTTAGCTAACTGCTTTAGCCACCGATAGCTACCGTTATTATCGCTATGGGAGTTGGTGCTAGCTCGTGAGCTCCTAACGTTAGCACACGAGCTAGTTAGCTCACGACTTCCATAACGGTAGCTATTGGTGGCTAAAGCAGTGGCTAGCAGACATCACCACAGTTGACAAAACCACACTTGTACATCATTAGAATTTCAACAATTTATTTGGGAGTTAACATTCAAAACTGAACATGCAAACCCGATACCACCTGAGTACATTTCAACCTGCTGCCATGAGTGCTTGGTTTGTTTACGCGATACTGGGCGCATCCGCTTGCGTCACCTGAATATCCGGCACTTTTTTACGCAGATGACGTTCAGTTGTAGTATCCGAAAACTGTTTGTCGTTCACTACATAGTACACTATATAGTGAACACTATATAGGGAATAGGGAATGAGTGAGCGAGTGAGCAGTTTCGAACACAGCCAGGGTCTCCTAACACTATTTCACCTTACAGGTCAAAGGTCACAGACAGGTCAGAGGTCATCTCATAGGGTCGAGCAAACTGCAGTGCTGCGATTCGCTAGAATGTGGAACTTTTTCACAATATTTCTATAATTATGTGCATTTTACATTCTGGGAAGAGACATTTTCTTGATGAATGAGGTTGTTGTTTTTCCCCCCATTATTTCTGTGCTGTGCATCACAAAAGCACATTCTGTGATTCATCACAAGAACAGGAAAATGCCTGCGTATCATTATAGGAGTTGGAACCAGAACTGGGTAAATTCGATAATTATTTGAAATGCCCTTTAACCCTTTAGACACCAGTAACATCCTGTAGATTACTGACAATTTTTCTAATCTGCAGGAGCATTTTCAAATTTGACCAGCACCTAAAGAGTTACAGTATTTCAAATATGTATTTGACCCACAGATGCGTTCAAATTCAGCAAACAGCCCAGAACGTTTGTGGCAAACTGTTTTCGGTCAACGTGAAACGGCTTTTACGAACGTTCCAAAGTGTTTGCATTTAACATAAACAAACTGTTCTCCCTCAGGCCAGCATGATCTAATGCCTGTTTTGTTCCACGCCCACTGTTTTCAAACCGATTGCTTATGTTCGCAAACGTTCGCTGTGATCACAAAGCTAACTGGAAAAAGAGTTTGAAATCGTTTGCAAACCTTCACGAACGTTCCCCACTGCTCGCCAATTTCAATGCGCCTCGGGTCTGGTCGACGCATTGTGCCGTCTGTTGCTTTGTTACAGTTTGAGTGATGGCCGATTGATGCCAGCTCTGTCTCCCCCCAGTTCATCAACAGGCTGATGGAGACGGTTCCCATGGAGACCGTTCCTCTGTCGTCCCCGGAGGAGGAGGAGGAGGAGGAGGAAAGGGGCGTCGCCCTCCCGGGAGACACTCGAGCCCTGCAGAGGCACCTGTGCGTGGCACAGCTGAGTCGGGCACTGGGCCTCCAGCATGCCCTGGACCCCGCCCAAAAACTGGCCCTCATACAGGAGCTCAAGACCCGGTACCGTCATGGCCTGCAGTTCGGTGAGCGCAGGGCGCCTCTTATCCAGAGCGACTTACAAGCGAGGGAGACTAACAGCGGGGTTAGCAGAAGATAAGTCGCAGACAAATGGTCTGTTGTAGAGACGGGCTTTGTAGGTTATTTATTTATTTATTTATTATATCCCGTTGAGTCACAATAGTAGTTATACTTAGTAGTAGCGGTTATGCTGCCCCTATGGGTACTCCTATCCCTAAAATACTACTCAAAATCCCCCATCTCCAACTGACTCCCATACAAATGTAAAATATCCTCTACACCTCCTTTCAAAATCCCCCATCCATCACTAATGCCCATACAATTCCCACATATATTTTTTTCCCACCAATTCCCTACATTTTGTGTGGGTTAAGAACAAACCCCCTCTAGTCTGGCAACCCTGCACACCGTTGCCATGGCGCAGACGGGCACCCTTTTGACCACGTTGTGGCCGTCGTCTCCCCTCAGGAAGGACCTGTCTGAAGACGGAGTTGCAGTTCTCCGACATGTACTGCCTGATGGCGGCCCACGTGTACATCGACCTGTGGGCGGAGACCGGTGAGAGCCCCGCCTCTGTGCACTCTACCTCTGGTGTCTGAGCGCACGCACCGCCAGAATGAGCACCAACAACCGTGTTATCATATCCACGATTTTCTACAGCTCGTCTTCATTGTCCATTCACCAGTGTATTGCCGTCATTCAAAACAATGGGACCGAGGGCAGTTTTCCATTTACAGACGTCTGCTAGCATTCTCCTTCGCACTGTGTTCATACTCTTTAGCTGGCCAGGTTCTGTTTTAACTACCTGTGTAGTTATTTTGTGCTTGAGACGGGGAGGGCAACGATTCACAAAGTAGTGAGCTTCTGTATTTTATGCTTAGCAGAAGGTCCTATGGCTCAAGGCAAGCAGCGCTTAATGAGAAGTGACTAAGGCGTTGGCCAGTAAATCAGAGGGTGTTAACCGGGGGTCATCTGTATTTAAGAGGATAGACTGGTTTTGTGCATGTTTGTGTCTGTGTCTGTGTGCGTGTCTGTGCACACTGTGGTAGTGGGGTCAGTAATAACGTGTGTGTGTGTGTGTGTGTGTGTGTGTGTGTGTGTGTGTGTACGTGTGTGTGTGTACGTGTGTGTGTGTACGTGTGTGTGTGTGTGTGTGTGTGCGTGTGTGTGTTTGTGCGTGCGTGCGTGTGTGTGTGTGTGTGTGCGCGCGTGTCGTGTGTGTGTGCGTGTGCGTGTGCGTGTGCCTGTGTGTGTACACAGGTGATGAGGGTGCACTGTGGCAGTGTCTGGGCCTGCTGGAGGAAGGCCTCACTCAGAGCCCCTCCAGCGCCCAGTTCAAGCTGCTGCTCATCCTGCTGTTCTGCCGCCATGGGGCCTTCGAACCGGTGGTGGACCTGTACTCCAGCCTGGATGCTAAGCACATCCAGCATGACACCATCGGGTAAGACATCGCCACCTGCAGGGAGGAGGACTGCACACACCACCGGACCGGCCCTTTCAGCACATTGCTGGGGACCACAAATTTAGGGCCCTGAAACTTCCCATGAATTTTTTTTTTAACTCCCTACATTTGGAGGGAATTCACCCCCAGACTGGCAACCCTGCACACAAGCACAGAGCCACCCAATCCCACTAATTCTTATCTAAATTGATCCATCTTAACTTGTGTTCCCAGTTCTTAGAACATTAGAGGTTTAAATGCTGCTGGGAAACGTGCAGGATTACCCCTCTTCAGAACCAGAGTTGAGTGGCCAGTCTTTCATATAATATTTAACATTTATAATGTTTATAAGAGGTCAAGAAACAATGGTGCCAGTTGCTTTAAATTGATTTTATGGACATTTTGGGAATACTCTATGCGGTTCCCAACGACCATAATTTGTAGGATGTCCAAGAAACATGAGTAAATGTTTGTTTTCAGTTTTTTGTTGTCATTTGTTTTTATTCTAGACTAATGTATTATAATGAAAATCATGCATCAGTGGGTTAAATTGGCCTTTCAGTTGATGTAAACTCCAGCCACAGACAAAATCAGTGGACCTTAATCGGCTTTCATACAGAGTGACCTAGTGACCCTTATTCAGACTGTTGGTCATTTTTTATCCATGAAAAAAACTGCAGCTAATGAGCCAGTTTGTGTCAAGCAGTATCAGTAGAAAGGCCTGTCTGTGTTTCTCACGTTCTCTCTCTCTCTCTCTCTCTCCCTGCCTCCTCTCTTTTCCTCTCTGCCTCCCTCCTTCTTTCTCCCTCCTTCCCCCTTTCTCCCTCGCCTCCTTCCCTCTCTCCCTCCCACACCCTTCCCAGTCTCCTTCCCTCCCCCTCCAACCCCCCTCTTCCTATCTCCCTCTCCCCCTCCTTTTCCTCCCTCCCTCCCTCTCTCCTCTCAGGTACCTGCTGACTCGCTACGCAGAGTCTCTGGGCCAGTTCGCTGCTGCCTCTCAGTCCTGTAATTTCTCCCTCAGGTTTTTCCACTCGAACCAGAAAGATGTGAGTGCGTCCTGACAAGCTATTCCTGTTTAAGGGGAAACCTCTCTGGCTTTACTCATGTCTACATTTACGTTGACGCGTTTAATAGATGCTCCTATACAAGTGTACGCATATAAACAAGCCTACAAGACCAGCGCTAGACCCAGAAATGGGTGAAGTCACAGACAAAATCTGTCAATTATAGAGACAAGTATTCACTTTTAAATTGTAATCAGATTTGTTAAATTCTCATTTTAATTTTTAATTCCGTTCATCGTGTTAATATCACTAAGAGGTATGATCTTCCTTTTCTCTCCTCCGTTTTGAATCTGTGCTCATTTCTGCCGCAGACCTCAGAATATATCATTCAAGCTTATAAGTATGGTGCGTTTGAGAAGATTCCCGAGTTCATCGCCTTCCGGACCCGGCTGAACCGGTCGCTGCACTTCGCCCAGGTGCGCACTGAGAGCATGCTGCTGGACCTGCTCCTGGAGGCCGACATGTGAGTTTGTCCCCTGACTACAGGCCCCTGCCCACTCTTTACACCTTTGTGTTTCACACACATGTACATTTCAGGAATTTCAGGAGGCATAATGCAGTCTTTAAGATGTACACAGGATTTGAATTCTTTAGGGCAGCGGTCCCCAACCTTTTTTGCACCACGGACCGGTTTCATGCAAGACCATTTTTTCCACGGAATGGAAAAAAACTGAGACAAGTGCAGAAAAGAGCCACAGAAAGTGGTCATTTTTAAATAAAACACCCTGCAGACTGCGATAGTCAATAAAATGGAAATAAAATTAAAACGTTTTTATTATTTCTTAACGGACCGGTACTGGGCCGCGGCCCGGTGGTTGGGGACCCCTGCTTTAAGGGACAATAAACACATTGCAATTTAAGTACAGAATTGAAGTTTTGTGTTGCTTGGAAGCGTTTGGGAGGTTGAGGCATGTGCGTTTGAGAGGTTGGGAGGCGTGCGCATTTGGGAGGTTAACATGTGTGCTGCTTGTTCCCATGTGCAGATCGTCTAGTCTGGAGGACAGTGTGAAGTCCCTGGGCCTGTGTGCAGAGGAGGAGGACATCCCATGGGCCCATATCAGGGACAACCGTGACCTGACAGTGCTGACCAACTGGGACCCTGCAGCCCGGTATGAGCCTGACTACACCCTCCCGCTGTGTGTGTCTGTGTGTGTGCATACACGTGTATGTGTGTGCACAGGAAACAACTGCAGAAATAGTTGGCTTCTCAACAAGGAAAAACAGAGATTGGTTTGATGAAAACGACGTTGAAATCCAATCACTTCTCCAGACTAAACACACTTGCTATAGCAGAGTACTTGCCTACAGTTGCCTGTTTGGAGACAAGCACACTGTCAAAGAGGAATCCATGTCAAAAATACAACAGCATGAAATAAGGCTGGAACTGGACAAAGCCCCAACACTGGAAGAAGTAGTATCTGCCTCAAAGTCAATGGATGCCCCTCCGATAGATTCCCCATTGCAAATGGGGTTAAGCAAGGCTGCGTACTTGCCCCTACGCTCTTAGATGCCCCTACGCTCTTTGCCATTCTCTTCAGTGTCATGCTGCAGTAGGCTAAAGATGGGCACAGTCTTTTTCAATCTGTGTCGACTGCTCGCAAGGACAAAGACCACAGACCAGCACCTGGTGGAACTTCTCTTTGCGGACGACTGTGCCTTGCTAGCACATACAGAGGAGGCACTGCAGATCATTGTCGACTGTTTCTCGGACTGACCATCAACCTCAGAAAGACAGAAATCCTGACGGAGTGTACAGTTCACCGCCCATCCATATTGATGACAACAGTCTCAATGATGTAGAACAGTTTATATACCTAGGCAGTGTGATATCAAACGATGCATCCATCTCAAAAGACATCGATAACAGATTGGAAAAGGCAAACAGTCATTTTGGCTGGCTGCACAAGCGAGTGTGGCAGAGCCACTCACTTCACCGTAGCACAAAGATTCAGGTGTGCAGGGCGGTGGTTGTCTCCCACTCTACGGAGTCTTGGGTCCTGTACAAGAGACACATCCGGCTGCTAGAGCGCTTCCACCATGGCAGGACTACATCACCAACAACGTAGTTCTGGAGAAAGCCCAGATGCCCAGCATGAAGTCCATCCTGCTACTACAGCAGTTGCGCTGGGCAGGTCATGTTTTGCGCATGGAGGACACAAGGATGCCCAAAGCAGTCCTCTACAGTGAGCTGTGTCAAGGGTGACCAGCTGAAACAACACCAAGATCTGGTAGCTCAGGGCTGTAGACAAAAACAGCTGGCGCTCCACTGCCAGGAATGCAGCCCTGATGTCCGACAACATCAGGCGTCAAACTGTCGAGGAGAGAGGGGGTGGAGAAAAGGCACAGTCCCTGCCCAATCCCATACCCAGGCCTCTACCACGAGTTCCAGTGCCCGAGCTGCCACAGGACCTGCAGTTCAAGAATTTGGCTTGTTCAGCCACGAAACGTGCCTGCCGCAAATCAAAACTAATTTCTTTGTGTCTGTGTCTGTGTGTGTGTGTGTGTGTGTGTGTGTGTGTGTGTGTGTGTGTGTGTGTGTGTGTGTGTGTGTGTGTGTGTGTGTGTGAGTGCACAGACCTGCGACTGCATGTGTAGCTGTAAGACTGACACTGTCTGATTAATGATCAAACTCCACTCCCCCTCTTATGTCTTTCTCCCCCTTCTCTTTCCTTTTCTCTTTCTCATTCCCTCCAACTTTTCTCTCTTTTGTTCTCTCATTCTCCCCATCTTCTACTCTCACCTCCTTTTTTCATTCCCTTGTTTTCCACTGTTCTTTCTCTCTCACACTCTCACCCTCCCTCTCTCTCCAGGCAGCTCTCTGAGGAGCAGAAGAGACAGTCTCTGGAGGAGGAGTCTCTGTGGCTACGGTTACGCTCCCTCACGCTGCGATTGGTCGGCTCTCTGGCCACACTGAGCCACTGCCCCGCCCCCCGGAACTCTGAGAAGGCAGCGGAGAACGGCCTAGCGACCAAACCGGACATCTATCGCCCCCTGCTGTCCCAGCTGGACACCACGCTCCAGGACGCCAGCCGGTTCGCAGAGAGGGGTTTGCAGGTAAACCACACCTGAGAGACCTGCTGTACCTGCAGCACTGTTCAGACCAGTGAAGTCCTGCAGTCTGGATGACCTCCGTGCAGTATCAGTGCAGTGTATGTGTATAGTGCAACCAGCCAGATTTAGGATTTTTAGTAAATTCAGGAAAATAATTGAAATTCTGTTAATTAATTGAATAATCCTCATGAGCTTTTTCGATGAATTAATTGAATTTCAATTCATTTCCTGAATTGACCACCCTGGAAATGGAATTAACTCCAACCTTGGTAGAGAGACATTTTAAAATAATGATAATGGGTCATAGGTGAGAAAAACACAGTTTTTTACGTATTTCCACGGGGGACCTGTGAATGTAATGATGTCATTCAGTGAGGCCGAGTGTTGTTGGGGGCGGGATGTTGACCTCTGTGCCCCCCCACAGTACCCGTTCCTGGGCCCCCCCTCCACACGGCTCGGCCCCGCCCTCTCCAGCGGGGGCTGCCAATGCCAGGCAGCCGCCTTCCACCTCGCTACACACCTACAGGAGCTGGAGGCCCACAGCCTGGGTGAGAGAGAGGAGGGAGGAGGGAGGGAGGGAGGGAGGGAGGGAGGGAGGGAGGGAGGGCCAGGAGAGGGAGAGATATGGGTGAGAGTGAGGGGGTAAGGGATGGGAAAAGAGAGGGAGGAGGAGGGGAGAGGGGTGAGTGAGGGGAGGGAAAAGAGAGGGAGAGGTAGAGGTAGAGGGGGGTAGGAAAGGCCAGGAGAGGGAGAGATATGGGAGAGGGAGAGATATGGGTGAGAGTGAGGGGGTAAGCAATGGGAAAAGAGAGAGAGGGAGAGAGAGGGAGAGGTAGAGGTAGAAAAGGGGTAGGAAAGGCCAGGAGAGGGAGAGATATGGGTGAGAGTGAGGTGAGAGGGAGAGGGAGAGGGATGGGTGAGAGTGAGGGGGTAAGGGATGGGAAAAGAGAGAGAGAGGGAGGGAGAGGGAGAGATATGGGTGAGAGTGAGGGGATAAGCAATGGGAAAAGAGAGAGAGAGGGAGAGTAGAGGTAGAGGTAGAAAAGGGGTAGGAAAGGCCAGGAGAGGGAGAGATATGGGTGAGAGTGAGGTGAGAGGGAGAGGGAGAGGGAGAGGGATGGGTGAGAGTGAGGTGGGAGGGGGACAGAGAGGGAGAGGGAGAGGGAGAGGGAGAGGGATGGGTGAGAGAGTGAGGGTTGACAGAGGGTGAGTAAGAGAGAGGGCGAGGGGGAGCAGGATGGGTGTTAGTTTATTTTGTTTGTTTTTAAGGGGAGTTGCGCTATACAAAAAATAAAACAAGTTTGATTGAGAGATGGGGAGGGGGAGAAGGGGGGATTTTTCATGTTCACTTTTGATTTTGCATCCGTTTGAGAGAGTTCTGTATTTATGCTCTTGGTCTCTCTTTCAGAAGACACAGAAGAGGTCCAAACTCGGATAGGGAACAGTTTCAAATCGTTAATAGCACAGTTGCAAGGTAAGGTACCAAATCAATGACCCATGACTGCCCTTTCTGACAGATGCAATCTGTTAAAAACCCAGTTTATTTACAGACAGAATTCAGGATGTGAAACAGGCTGTTCACAAGCAGGGATTGTTTTTAGAGGCCTATGAAAGTGTTTTTCAAAAAACAGTGACATTTCACAGGTTGTGGTTGTGAGGAAATATTTGTGCATTAGGATAGTCAAAGCTTAGAGGACAATGTTTGGCTGGCTTTTATTTATAATTTTACTGAGCAGTAGAGTAAGGGATAGATTTGTATATATGATAAAATACTGTGTATCCACAACCGTTGTGATGTTAAAACTGGCCCATAGGGGGCAGGATTGGTCCTGATAAATTGTGCATTACGTTTATGCCCATATGGGAAACTCACAAATGAGCACAGATTTTAGAGGGAGACCATAAAACTGTGGTAAAGTGTTACAGTATATGATTGATTTGTGGCAGTCTGCGTAGGAGTGCCAAGCCTTTTTTCATTGTCTTTTTCTCACTGGAACTTTTCTTACTTTCTTTTCCCCTTTCATTATTCCAGAGATATTTAATAAATGCAAAGGCGACCTATTGGAAGTGAAAGATAATCAGTGCAAAACCCAGCCTACGCTATTAGAAAACCTAGTCTTCTTTGTCGAGGTGAGCCGACCCCCTATTTCATAGTATCTCACAAATTGAGTACAGTTCTGCACTGTTATCCGTAAAGCACTGTGGAGCCTTATTCAAACCGCTTTCATGTCTCCAAAAAAAGGAGATACTTTAACAAGAAAAAAATAAAATCTAAAATAAAACTAACGTGCTTGTTAATTGTCACTCACTGTTATTGTTTCATTCATTCATATTTTTTCCCATATTGTTTTAGTTTCACTTGAGTATTTTGGATAAAAGTGATAGTACTGTATGTCTAATGATTTGTAAAGTTACTGTGGACAGCTGTCTTCTAGCCTGCTAACGCTAACTCTATTGTAACTAACAATGGTGCAAGTGAGGATAAAATGATGTATTATTTTTTCGTGGGTCATAACGCTAACGCGTCATGCTAACACTAACTCTATTGTAACTAACAATGGTGCAGATGAGGATAAAATGATGTATTCTTTTTGCGTGGGTCATAAAAAGCTCATTTGTGTGCACACGGCCCTAGAAGGGTGTGGTAAGCAGTGTGCTCTCTCTCTCTCCCCCCCTCCCGATTCCACAGAGCATCTGTATTGTCCTGTGGGTGTCCAGCTACTGCGGTAGCGTCCTGCGGCCCCTCAAGTCCAGCCTACAGAAAAAAAAGAAGAAGAAAAAGGAGATAAACACGGCCACGGTACAATGAGCGAATGTGTTCCCCCTCACACTGCAGTGATTACATAGAGCCCTATAACATCAGCTAACCCAACACTGCAGTGATTACATAGAGCCCTATAACATCAGCTAACCCAACACTGCAGTGATTACATAGAGCCCTTTAACATCAGCTAACCCAACACTGGTGATTACATAACGCCCCCATCTAATCCATTTAGGCCTGGGGTCCCCAACCCTGGTCCTGGAAAGCACTTAATGGATCAGTTAAAGCAGTTGACGACACCGTTAACTCACCTCACCTGGTTTCTTGCCTCTGAATTGGTTGCTGATTTTAAGGTTAAAATAACAACCAGCAGACCCTGCGGCCCATTAGGACCAGGGTTCGGGACCCCAGCAGACTGTGTGGCTTGTTAGGGTTGGGGCCCCTGCTTTAGCCTGTCACTGCCGTGCACATTGTTTAGGTATAAAACATGGTGGGGTGAATTTTATTGACAACATAACATTACAGTGCAACGTTCTGGTTATTTGACCTTCCTCAGGTTGGTCAACATGATATTGGGTCAAATTACAACCCCACCAACTGAAGGCTAGTTCAGAAGTGTCCAAATACAAATGTCATTGTCCCGTCTTTATTAATCTGTGAATAAATATTGAAAAATATTGCGTGTTTGCGCGTGTGCGGTGTGGAATGCAGACGTTGGAACAAACTGTTGTCCAAGATCCGCTCCAGTGGGATATTTCTGTGCCGCAAGAATCAGTTCCTCTGTAGGTATTATCATAAGACTAGACTGAGGTGCGTTATAATGTGTGCCCAGTGGGCCGTTCGATCACTTCTCACAGCGGGCGTACCAAAATCCAAGTGTCTAAAGCAGCGGTATTCACTCTCGCTCTTCGAGACCTACAGGGTCTACTGCTTTTCGCTTTCACCTTAAAATAAGCGAACGATTCAGACCCAAGAAACCAAGTGATGTATCTGCGTAATCAGCCGCTCTATTCGATGGTGCCGAGTAGACCCCATGGCTCTCCAGGAGCGAACGCTAGTCTGAGGTCAGGCTTCCCTCTCTCCCTGCAGCCGGCGGTGTTCAGCGGGTTCCAGGAGTATGCGGCCGGCCTACAGACGCTGCTCTCCCAGGCCCTGGACCACGTCAGGGAGCAGGAGGTCTCTCTCACCGCACTGAAGCTGGAGGGTCTGTCCCTGCAGGAGCCGACGCTCACCGAGGTGAGTCTCGTCTAGGGGCTCGCAGCGGACCCGCCGTTACACAGAGCGCCCGAGCTCACCGGAGAGACGCCTAATGTTGAGCCTGATGTGGGTCTGAGGTTGGGACAAATGTTGAGCCACTGTTGTCTAATGTTGGGGCTGAGGTTGCGTATAATGTTGAGCTGTTGTTGGACCTAATGTTGGGGCTGAGGTTGGGTATAATGTTGAGCTGTTGTTGGACCTAATGTTGGGGCTGAGGTTGGGTATAATGTTGAGCTGTAGTTGGACCTAATGTTGGGCCTAATGTTGAGCTGCTGTTGGGTCTAATGTTAAGCTGCTGTTGGGTCAAATGTTGAGCTGTTGTTGGGTTTAATGTTGAGCCTGATGTGGGTCTAAGGTTGGGCCTAATGTTGAGCTGCTGTTGGGTCTAATGTTAAGCTGCTGTTGGGTCAAATGTTGAGCTGTTGCTGGGTTTAATGTTGAGCTGTTGTTGGGCCTAATGTCGGGTCTAATGTTAGGTTGAGTGTGGGCCTGGTGTCTGCACAGCAGCCAGTCACTCTGGCTATTGTAAACCACTCAGTGCAAAATTACGGCTGGAGAGATAGAAGGGGAATTCTCAGCAGATGGTACATTTCCATTATTGGGTTATTTATCAGGCAGCTTTTCATAGAACAACTCACCCATGTGACGCACATACGTACATTAAGACCAGTGTTGACAGAGAAACATCCGTATCAAGAACAGTAAATTGTCCAGTTGTAAAGTGATTACTCAGGAATTCTACGATTCATTTGTGGGAAGGGGCAGCCGAAATAGTTACACAAATACAGAAAAGATGCAAATGATTTTGATAGATCACTCACAACTATGAACATAATTTTGTTGAAGCCAACTTCCACTGAAATGTCTTAACAGCTAGTTTATTGACACTTTTGACAGTAGTAGTACAGTAGAACAGAAACAACCGAAGAATTGTGTGCAGGGACACAGATCTTGTGGAATGCGGCGCTCAATGTTGTATTCATTCACACGCAGGCCACTCACGTTTTGGTTGTTTTTTGGTAAAGTAGGTGCTGCCTCTCTCCGTATGGTAAATTATTTGGTTATTTGGTTTTCATGTAAGCTTGAATCCGCCTGCACACCAAATGGCAAAGGTGACTTTTTGCTTACACGGGACATGCCTCCGAAGAGCGTGTGACGACAGCAGGAGATGTTGCTTCTCTCATTGCACTTAACGTAGCCTGTAATTGGCTCATAGCGTAATTGGCTCGTAATTGGTCACAGGGAGTGTTTAGGCCAGCCAGTGGCGAGTGCCCATTGTGCGCGAAATAGAATAGAAACGCATCCTTATCCTGAATTGTAATTCCCAACAGGCCTTCAGAACTCTGCCCTTCATAAGTCATATCTCTTGCTCATGTTGCTGCGGGCATCACTGATGCTTGTTTAACGGAGTGTGATATTTCAGGCAGTACCCCGGGACATTTAAAGGATTTAAGAGGATTTCTTTGTGATTAATCGCTTCCCTGTGTTTGTGTGTGAGTGGTTGAAATTGTGTCTGTGCAGTTACATGGCACAGTTTCTGCATGTGTGATTACCCACCAGGCACTTCATCCAAGAGGTCTTTCTGAGCCAGCTGGGTCAAGAGCAAAAAATGTGAAAACAAAAATATTTTAAATCCTAAGTAACCTACCCGTGCCTAGTTGTGAGAAGCCTACAAGTTGTTTGAAGTACAGTACAATACATAGCTACAGTACTGTAGCAGGTGTCAAAGCTGTGTGCAGGAAAACCTTGCTAGTGTATATGTGAACTTAAAGGTTTTGATGCTCATTTGAATTTCCTATCTTTTGATCAAAACCTTTAACTTCTCACTTCACACTTTGGGATTCAATTTCAATTTGGGAGTTTTTTAGAAATAAGTATTTATTTGTTCATAAGGCAGCTGATTTTCCAGAGGGAAGCGAAAACCAGATACCCGTTTGAAATGAGCCATTTTTGAGCCGTTCTCAAAACCGTAACTACCGGCAAAACCAAGGAATATACATTAGGGTTATCTGGAGGTCATGGAAACAGATTTTCCTTTTGTCAATTCCCATCGTGAAGTACAGATGTGCAATTCCAGCTACCAAACGTATTGTTCAACTGCACTATGCGGGTTAGAACATACTTACTGAAGTATGTAGTAAGAGAAAGAATCATGTTCAGCATAGAATACTTGCTGGCCAGTAAGCTAGCCATTCAGCTAGCATGTTTGCTGCGGAAATGTCTTGTTGGTGTCACAAAGATGTCACAAATCAAGCTAATCCCTATTAAAATAAATCTGTTCAAATCTACAACAACATATTTCTTTACCGTCAGGTTTGCTATTTAATGTTAACTACCAAGTGTTATTTTATAACCTGGCAAGCTACACCTGTAGATATTATTTATTTTTATAACGTTTTTGCTTAAAATTTTATAAACATGTTGAAATGTCATTGACTTTTGTGGGACATTGTGTATCCTAACACAGTGATTCCAATCTTTCCCAGCCCACGATCCATTTAATTAACAAATACGTTTTTTGTGACCCGCCCCTTCTCCAAATATAGGCCTCCCGCGTGGTCTAGTGGTTTCAACGTCCGACGCTGGCCACGGCGACTGGGGTTCGATTCCCCGGCCGTGCCAGAGTCGGCTCTGGCTGGGAATGCCACCGGGGGCGGCAATTGGCTGGAGTTGCGGTCGGCGGCTTGGCGAGTGCCGTCTCGGTACTTCGCCTTTATCGCCGGCGGTCACAGGGCTATGGCAGCGAACTATGAGGGAGGGATTGACCTGAAAATATCGGGTGTAATTGGCTACCAATTTGGGAGAAAAATGGGAGAAAATCAGAAACAAAATGTAAAAAAAATATATATATGCTCAAATAAGGAATTCAAATGTTTTTAACATAGTGACAAAATGGCTGCACGTGCACCCTAACTAGTGCTGTGAATTTAAGCGGTGCAGTGCAATAGTTTGACTATGGAAAGACTTTACTGTACAGTATGAACCATTAAGGAGCCGTTGCCCTAGCAGAATGCTGCAGGCCTTTGGGCCTAAAGATGGAAGGATCCTGAAACCCGCCGCTGGTCTCAATGGGGCCACTGTGAGTCTGGCGCATTAGCTTTAAAGAGCGAATCTCCCATCTTGCGCATTGAGCGGTCGAGTGGCGTCAGAGGTGAAAAGGCTGATTTGATTATTAATTTCCTTTTTATCGCTGAATGTTTGGTAGGTTAAAAGTTTGTTTGTCAAAGGTCTTGAACTGATAAGGCATTTACTGAGACATAGAGCCTTTGTTGAGGCAATTATTTTGTCTAATTTATATGTCTGTCAGGATGTATCTATGTCATATCTGTCTATTGAGGAGAATAAGCCCCGGGTTGCTTAATAGAATTTCAGAGATGCACTGCGCTTGCGTGTTGCGTTTGGTGCTGAAGCTAAAAGCCGAGAGACAAGAGAATATTCCTGTTGTATTTCTCAGTTCTGCAATATTTTAAAAGGACTTGATTTATTATGGATCAGCATCAGTAAGCTTGAACCCTCCCCATATAAATGTACAGTATATTCATTACATTACAGGCATTTAGCAGACGCTCTTATCCAGAGCGACTTACTGTTTACAGTTCTTTACAATTCTACAATTACATTTTTACAGTTCTTTACAATTCATTTATACAGCTGGATATTAACTGAAGCAATTCAGTTTAAGTACCTTGCTCAAGGGTACAACGGCAGTGTCCCACCTGCAACCTTAACGTTACAAGCCCAGTTCTCTAGCCATTATACCACACTGCCTGCCTATTCATGATCATGATCATGCAAATATGCATCAGTCCCCCCCACCCAAAGAGTTGTGTGTAGCCCCCAATGAAACTTTCCCGGAGCTATACCTGTCACTAAGTAACAAAACACAAGTGTACACTTAGCATGAATAAAGATCAAACGCATGATTCCAATCCTCACGCCATCAGACACAACTGATTCAGTGAGCAATCAATCTTAACTGTCATGCATTTCAGTATATCCTGCTAAATACTTGTATAACATCTCAAAAGCACGGGCCGCAGCTACAAATGGCCTGGACTCCGTTGATCTGTTGTTACGTGGGCAAACAGATTTGTAGAAATCTGGCATCTGGAAGACGGGCAAGGTATTTGACTAAGAGGCACCAATTGGTAAAACCGACAGAAGAAGACATGAGGCATGAAATGGCAAAAACCAAATGCCAACCAAGTTACATAACATCAAAGTGCGTTCGCGGCGCGCATTACAAGCGGCGCTGTGCATTCTCTGTGCATTCATGAAGTCCACCGAGGGGCCCCCCTGTCCACCAAGGCACCACGCAATAATGACCCCGGCCACAGTGCTGCCTTCATCGTCCACTAGATATCCAAGAAGGGCTCGTTTGTGCATTGTACCTCTGGACAATAAAGCAAATCTTTATGCGCGCTTGGGAAGGAAATTGCATTACATTTAATTCATTTTTAGGGTCTAATTCATTTAAAACCCCCCAGTGTCTGGTTTGAAGCTGTTGGAATGACCACATATTAAGTGACTGAACTTCGCTGGGTTGGTGTCTTTCGTTGGGATTGGCGACTCCCACTCTAGGTTCTCTCAAAAGTGCACCTCCGTAGATCTCCCACAATGCAATGTGCTCCACCTGTGTGAAGAGAATGGAAGTAGTCTCACACTCTGTCTGTTTGTTCTGTTATCATAGGATAGGGCTGTGGTTCTCAAACTGGTCCTATGAAGGCCTAAAGGCCTGTACGTACTAGAAGGACAACAACACAACCAGGGCTCTGCAACATCAATGCAACCTTTGCGACCGACGCAGAGGGGGTTTCAGAGGTTGTCGCATACCTAGCACAAAAATCAAACTTGCAACCGTTCACGCAGATGTTGCGCATCATTGATTGGTTGGTTAGTGAATGGAGGCGGAGCTTTCATAGTTCATAGGTCACAGTTCATTGAGCTAGTAGCTAACAATATAGATAAATAGCATCATTTGTTCGACAGGGTATACGTTGGAAACAACAAAAAGGAGTTTCCCTGCTTTCATGAACTTTATCGACCTTGTTCAATACATTGATACCCACTAGTGTACAGAAGTGTAAGGACACCATGTTGCATAGGCTGCACATAGCCTTTTTAGACGTATATATTGCAGAGTGCTTGTGACATTGTTGCATTGTGCGAACCCGAAGAAGTCGCACAAGTTACGTAAAGGCATGTAGAGGCCTTAATGGTATACCAGACTTCCCCTAGTGGTCCATGGACAAAGTTGTAGTTTTATTAAAATTGCATTTGTAATATTTTAGCTACTGTGGCTGGCTTTGCTGCTGTGTTCACATTGCAAGGCCTTTCACAAACTAACCAGTGCCCCCACCCGTTGGTTATTGAAAGTAAGTTGTTGTGCATGTCAAATTTTTTATTTATTTTTATTTATTTGTCAGGGACATAGCAGAAGCATTGGTACAATATTATGGTTATAATTAATATCATTGTAATTATGATTAGATTTTGTTTTAATATGAAGAAATGTGGTGGTCTGTTGATCTTACTAGTTTGAAAGGGTCTGTGTGTGCGGGGGGTTGAGTTACAGTTAGTCAGAG
This sequence comes from Aldrovandia affinis, assembly GCA_029706075.1. Lineage (NCBI taxonomy): Eukaryota > Metazoa > Chordata > Actinopteri > Notacanthiformes > Halosauridae > Aldrovandia > Aldrovandia affinis. The sequence goes on along the minus strand of JAINUG010000009.1, from coordinate 5,977,740 downwards.
TGATTATGCAAAAGCGTTAAAACTCAGTCTAAATAATGTCAACTAGGTCCCAAGCTGGGGATAATGGCAGTAAAGTCCCTTCCAGACAGTGTGTGCCTGGCTGTGATGTAATGTTTTCTCGTGCTGTTGCACAGGGTCATGCTATCCCAATGTTGTGGAAACTTGCACTTTCAATGTGCTCAGCAAGTTGTGTAATGTACTCGTAGCTAGGGATGTTAATAATTGACCATATAAATGTTTATGGGATACCTGTTTAGCAAGTCACTTAAACAGGGTGGCTCATGAGTGTTTTTACACATAAAATCTGAATGTCTATAGAAATACAAGTTTGGCCTGTATGTCACCTCATAGACGCCTGCAATGATGTCTATTGCTGTATTACTGCACTGATCTTGTGCGCTAACTATGATTGTTCTTACCATGTATTAATGCACATCTTGTAAGTCGCTCTGGATAAGAGCGTCTGCTAAATGCTTAAAATGTCAAATGTAAGGCCTGGCGGATGGCCCAGCGGTCTAGTGCACCGCGCTTTGGAACGGTGTGCGCTGCCCGTCAGAGACGCGGATCGAAACCCGTGTTTCTACCAGACCGGCCCTGGTCGTCAGCCCGATCGGAGGTGGCATTTGGCTGTCCGCCTCTGGGGGAGGGGGGAGGGAGAGCCGGCACGAGTCCGCCGAGGAGAAGGTTAATGGAGTCCGTGGAAGATCTCCGTCTCGAAAGAAGGCGGGGAAATAGGTCCAGGAATACGAATCTCGTTCCCGGAGGACGGGCGACGGACTCGTGAGGGTGGGGAATTGAAAAATAAAATAGAGGGTATAATTGGCTACCAAAATTGGGAGAAAAACAGGGGAAAAATCAGAAATAAATTTATTAAAAAAATAAAAAATAAATGTTAAATGTTATACCCAGTGAAACAGGAAGTCATGGATGAACGCTTCTTAAAGACTCAGATGAAAAAAATATATATAAATGGGAATATCATTTTAGGTTCATAATAATTTCTAAGGGTGTCAATAATTGTGACGTTTTTGAGAAAAATGTTTATTTTTGTATTTTTTTCTTTTAAAGATTTTACTTCAATTAAAGGTTAGATTTCTCTAATATTTTGAGTGTAAGATCAAGCTGATGAACAACAAAGACATTTTTTCATAGCCTTTTTTGCTCATCTTTACCAAGGGTGCCAATAATTCTGCAGGGCACTGTATGTCTGTGTTTCCTTTATTTTGGTATTTGCTTGTATAATATCCACTAGGGTGTTTTGAAAAAATGAACTTCGGAATTCAAATTTGCAGAACCCACCATTTTGTGAAATTTAATGAAAAAGTAACTCATGCAAATTTTTGTGAGAATTGAATCATATTTAGAGGTTGCTCAAGCACGTTGTAACTTCTGCCTTGTACGTATAGAAGATTCCTTCCTCATTCCTGGATGTGGACCCTGCTGACTGGGAGCAGGGTGAATCATTCTGCGAGGCACAACAGCAGGTTTCATCACTCAATGTTATCAATGATAGTGCAGAACGAGGGGTGTCGCTTATTCACTCCTTCACTACAGACGCCAGGACAAAGGATGAGGAGCAGGTCCGGTACCTCCTTCAGGTAGTTGAGGCGCACAGAAAGGCATTCTCAAAGGCCTCAAAAGCTGCTCTGCAGAAGTAATCCGTGTTTTTGTGCACTGTACTGATTCTGTGCACATCGGTAAATGATGAAAAGGTTTTGGGCAAACAGTGTTCTATTTTTTCGTTATGGTATAATGTTGACATGGTGTAAAACTTTGGTGGCTTTGATCACTTGTTGACGATTGCTGCAAATTAGCCTCAAACCCCTTAAGACCTTAATACAGCAAAAAATTAATTTAATTTTTATTTTTTATTCAGGCAATAAGGGGTTAAAACGCAATGAATTTTGTTGCAATTTTGCAAGTGTTACTTTTTTAAATTACCACATAAAATAATTCTGCGTTGCCATCTTGTTTGATTGAAATTTTCCCATATATTATAAAATCACCCTAATATACACTGTACTCCGTGCAAAGACTTGGTGTTATTGCAAACATTTATAGCATCACAAGATCTGTTGTGGTAATTTGGGTTTTAATGACTAAATACCGTAATAATTCAATAAGGGATTCTTTTTTTTTCCAGAGAGGCCTTTGAAGTGAAAATGTTTGGCACAATAATTGAAGTATTTCCTCTTTACTGACATTTATAAGGAAACGGTGATTATTCTTCTGTTTTCCATGTATTTTGATTGAACATAATCATTTAGATTTTCACGAGTCACCCCTTTTAATCATGTGGGTTTTTTGTTTTTTGTTTAGCTTGAGACAGATGTCAGTTCTTGTGTGTGTGGGAGTGTGTGTGTGTGTGTGGGGGGTCCGTGTAGAATCCGTGTAGAATCCAGCGTCCCTAGGCGACCTGCACATTTGCACCTGAGTGTTAGTTATAGAGGCCGAGCCCCAGCCCTATGAAAGCCCACAGCCAGTCGCGCGGTCCGCAGGGAGCCGCACCCTCAAGACCCCCGCAGACCCCCCTGCTGTGGCTGGTTCTCCTCCAGATAAGCCACAGCGTGCACACACACACTCACACTTCACGTTCTCAAACATGCTGGGACACTGTCCGAGTGCATTCCGCAGCCAGGAGTTTGTTCCTCAACCACTTTTCCATGGGATCTAGATTCCTCTTCAAAGCGGTGCATACGGGCCAGATATTTCCCACGGGCTATTTGTAAAACGGTGAATAAGCAGTGTGTACCTCTGCATGAAACAACTTGGAGGTGAAATATTCCTAGCTGTTACTTCTTTATTATTCTGGGATAGGTGGGAGGCACGTGGACACTGCAGATGCAGACGTTTTCACTATTTTATTTTTTTCAGATTTCATCCCATTTTCTCCCAATTTGGTAGCCAATTGACCCTTCGCTAAACCACGCCCCAAAACGCAAACTGGCCAATCACAGCGGCGTGTTTTACATACTCCTACAGTTCCTCCGACATTGTTTTCCTGCCTTCCATTGAATTACACGCAAAAATTAGACATTTTCTTCATTTTCGAGCTGGTTTTGCGGATTTTTAGCAAATTATGGTTAAACGTTGTGCCTGGGGCAAGTGTAACAGTGACACTCGTTACCCAGACAGGTTTGAAGGAGATATACGTTTTTTTCCTTTATAAAACCTAAATAAAACCCTGAAAAGTGTAAGCTGAATTGCTCGCGTACACGAAACGGTCCTAAACTTGCCTAATTCCAATCCTTTCGTAACTGAAATGCCCGAAACACCTGGCGAATCTCCATTCGTCCAAGCGGGTGTTTTTTAATCATAGCCTATATATATAATAATTACGACAGCGCAAATATTTTACTGCAAGTTTGAGGCTTTGTGAAGTCTCGCGCGGCAGATGCCAAGCTATGCCTCGTTAATACCGACTTCCACATCGCGTTAGTAAACAGTATTACGTTATACTGGTCAATAGCGAATTTATATGTCGGTGACATCACCGTGTACGCTAAACTTGAGATATCTGCTTCACGTTGGCTAGCTAGCTAGCTACCGTGTTTAAGATCAGGCCATTGTCAAGTGAGCTAGGCTCATTACTAGCTAGCACTAAATAGCTTGCTAGTTAGGTAGTTGGGCTGCGAAAATAGTTAACCAGCGAGCTAGCAAGCAAGCTGATTTAGTAAGTTCATGAGAGATCTGGTTGGCTAGCTAGCTAGAGGATAAGGTACAAGTTAAACAGAGTAATGTCGTTACAGCACACTATAGGCGACTAATGTTACGTTAGTTAGCTAATGCCAGCTAACTTACTACTGAATGTAACGTTATATAGGCCTACTGCTTTGGCTTTTTAATGATTGTAATAGTGAATAGAGACCTACCCAGCTTTACAGGAACAGTGTAACTTAATGTCGTTGTACTCTGTCTTAATCGCCCGGTGATGCGGTGGTTCCCTTTTACTCTGATCTGTAGGCTTTCGCTTCTATCATAATTTTTTTTACGTCATTTTGTTGCTGAGTCAGTGTGATATCTTGAATATAACCTTCAAATGCATATTGTATACCCTTCTGTCTGCTTCTATCTGAAATCGCTTTTTCTATTTTCCAAAAATTGGACAATATTTCTCCAGGGAGTGCAGTTAGCGACAGTGGGAGCGCCATGCTGGCTCCGAAAGCTTGACGTACATAGCAACAATAACTAAGGGGGGCGTGGTTTAGCGAAGGGTCAATTAGACCCGCTATTTTTATGTCAATCCCCCCCCTAGCAATGTGAGTTCGCTGCCGTAGTCCTGCGACCGGTAGTGACGAAGGCGAAGTAACGCCTCTTCCGAGAGGGCACTCGCCAAGCCGTCGACTGTAACCCGGTACTACAGGGCCACTCTTATGCGCATCGAACGTCATGTCGGCTTCCTTCCCCCCTCCCTGGGGCAGACAGCCAATCGCCACCCCTGGTGGCACTCCCGGCCAGAGCCGACTCTGGCGAGACGGGGAATTGAACCCCGGTCTCCGTCGCCAGCGTCGGACGTTGTAACCACTGGGCCACGCGGGAGGCCGACATTGTCACTATTTTGGACGCATATGAATAATCCATTACTTTGTATATTTTTCTCTGTGGTCAAAGGGCCGAGAGTACTATTTATTGCAGGCTGGATTTGGTCCGTTGAAGAGCCCTGCTCTAGCCTGACGATGCACATGAACCCGGCAGCGTTGGTCCAGCAGGAGATTGTGTTGCCCAGCGATGTTCTTGTTTGTCTTGTTGATGCCCTGTTTGTGTACGGCGTCTGCCGCACAGTCCGTTTTTTGTGTGCAACGGACAATAAAGCATCTGTGCGTCTTCCCTCCTCTGGCTGGCTAGTGGACCACATGGCTCTTTCCATGCCTTCTACTGGTCTGTGCAACAGCAACCAGAAAACACAGGAGGTTGTGAGAGCGAGAGTAAGTTTTAGTGTGTGCGTGCCCGTGTGTGTGTGTGCGTGTGTGCGTGCACGTGTGTGAACGGGAGATCATGTTTTGGTGTGTGGTTTTGATTGGAGGCTACTTGAGTAATGCTGATAATATTATACATATTCCAGTGCCTTCTGTGAGTTTGGTTTTATTATTTACCTCCTCTCCCCCCCTCCCTTATCTCACATTCCTCGTGGTCGTGAGTTACTGTACGTTCGACGGGCATACACTTTTGTGCTCTGTTGACCTCAGCCCTTGCACTTAGTTTTGTACCTAGCCAATATTATTTGTGTTTTCACAATTTTAAAAAAGGATGTCGTTTGCCAGCGTGTCTCATAAGCCTTTTTTTATCATTATAATTTGTTTCTGATTTCATCCCATTTTTCTGCCAATTTGGTAGCCAATTACACCCACTATTTTCAAGTCAATCCCTCCCTCGTAATGTGAGTTTGCTGCCGTAGCCCTGTGACCGGTAGTAACGAGGGTGAAGTATCGTTTCATCCGAGACGGCACCCGCCATGCCATAGACCGCAACCGGGTACTACAGAACCGCTCCTGTCAGCTTCCCTCCCCCCTCTCTGGGGCAGACAGCCAATTGCCACCCCCGGTGGCACTCCCGGCCAGAGCCTACTCTGGTGCGGCTGGTGGAATCGAACCCAGTCGCCATGGCCAGTCGCCATGGCCAGCGACGTTGAAACCACTGGACCACACGGGAGGCTGTGGATCCCACACTCTTGATTGCGAGATGACACATGACAACAATAACTTGCTGTGTATTGTCCATTTCCCACGCACGTAAATAGAGCCTGTCACACTGCTCTATTTACAGTGCACATGCATCAGTTCCGACATATGTTACAAACATTTTAATTCCATGTCTGAACATGTGTCAGGATACATTTTAATAGGGGGTGGGGGTCACAGAAAATGTATTCACTCTTTAAATGGGCTGTCAGCTCAAAGTTCAGGAAGCCTTGTCTTATGCCACTGCTCTTGTTGATAACATTAACCTCCAGAGTAAAGGTATGCTGGGGACTTTTCTATGTTCCTCCTGGATGTCCCAGCCCACAGAACATTCAACCACGGGATTCTTTATATAAGCTTCCTCATTGCACCGTCACATATCCCCCTGCTGAACTTTTGCAGGGAACCAAGCGTCTGTGGGCGCGACCACATTTAAATATTTCCAACTCACCTGCTCTTTGTTCTCACTTCTAGCGAAATGCCTTTCTTCTAAACCAGAATAAATAGCTGGTTTGAATTCTGCATGTATTCGAAGTCTTAAGTGTATTAGAGTTTAGCATATTTTTTCTGTTCCCCTCTTGCACTTCCCTAGTATGCTGTATTTTAGGTGTTTGGAGTGTTTCACTTGCTGTTTGTGAAAATGTGAAAAGTTTCTAGCCAAAGCACGAGCTGTCCTTGCAGTTATGTGCCCTATGGTCCAGAATCCAATCCCGACCCAGCGAATCCCGCAGGTCGATGCGTGATTGGCCCAGAGCTCCAGTGCGGATGTGCGGCTGGTGTGGATGCAGGCTTTTGTTCTAGCCCAGCACTTAACCGCCTGATTAAACTGATCATGGTTTTGATTTAAAACCTTCATTGGTTGATTAGTTGAATCAGGTGTTGTAGTGCTGGGCTGAAACAAAAGCAAAAGCCGGCGCTTCTCTGAAAAGATTGAACACTCCTGGTTTAATGTGAAGATGTTGTCCCTGGCCCTCATGCTGTGTGTGTTCTCTCTCTGCTGGGCTGTTCGATGAGCAATACTAATTTCCTATGCTCCCTCTTCTTCCTCCCTCTGTACCTCTCTCCCCTCCCCCCCTCTTTCTCTCTTTGTATAGGAGGAGGGGAGGTTTGTGCAGGGCGCGATGGACAAGGTGCAGAGCAGCTATCTGCGGTCACTGCAGGAGATACGGGAGCTGCTGAAGAAGAGGGCGGAGACACTGCGGAGCCTAAAGATCTGAGGGCCCCCCAAACCACGGGCCCCCTCGCTGTCTCTCTCATCCTCTCTCTCTCTCTCTCTCTCTCTCTCTCTTCTCTCTGTTCATTCTCTCCTGCTTTTCCCAATTTCTCTCCTCTTCTTTTCACGGTTATCTCTTTCTCTATTGCTCTCTCTGTCAATCTCTTTCTCTTTGTCTTTCAATTCAATTCAGCTTTATTGGCATGACAAGTACAAGACATTCTATTGCCAAAGCATACAAGCAATGTCTCTCTCACTCTCTCACTTTTGCTTTCTCTCTCCCTCTCTCTCTCTGTCACGCGCACACACACACCTGTGATATCTGCAGCTCGTCTATGGAACGATATTAGTGCCACCACAAATTTAATTTGAATTACATTGTTTTGAATTTGTAAGGCTTCAATTGAATAATTGGGTGCCAAAATTGAATCTGTATTTTGCAATATGAAGTTGAAATGGTTTGTAATTCAATTGAAGGATCATTACATTCAACTTTTGAATATTGAATTTAAATGCAGTCTTCAGATTCAAGAAAATGAACTCCCAATAAAGAGTAATGTCAGGTTAATTGGAAGTTATATTCAACATCCAAAAACATTCAAATTCAGTTTTCAAATTCAGTTCACCAAAGACCAAAGTTCTGAGACACATCCAGAAAACAACTTGGCTGGAAAATGTAGAATATCATGGGTTTAATCGAACTCCCTTCTAACCAATCACGCAGGAGAACATCTGACCTTAGAAGTCTGGGCAATAAGTAAATGCCTCTGCCAGTGGCAGTGTAAAATGGTACAACATGAATTGCCTGCGGCATAAATGGCTGAATCTGAAGTGCATTTAAATTCAATATTTAAAAGTTGAATGTAATAATCATTCAATTCAATTACAAACCATAAGTTTCAACTTCATATTGTGAAATACAGGTTCCATTTTTGCATACAATTGTTCAATTGAAGCTTTACAAATTCAATAAAGATGTAATTCAAATTCAATTTGTGGTGCCACTAATATTGCTCCATACCATTCCTCCTCACATCCACATGGAGGACTACTAAGTTTCACATTCTCGAGAGAAAGGAAAAGAAAACACAATATGTAAACAGTGCATACATAGAGATGCTACGCAAGTAAGCAATTTTAGAATAATGTTCAGATAAATTATTGTACATATTCCGCTACAGAGAACAGAACTACTAAAACTCCTTGATGGAAAAATGACTTTTTTTCCTCCCTCTTTTAGTTTTTATTTCCTCTGTTGCCATTGGTTTTCCTCACCTGTAGGCATCTAGAGAAACCCACCTGTTCAGTCCTCTGTCCTCCCTGCTGACTTGAATGCTGCAGGGCATTGTGGGTATGCTGCAGTGGATTGTGGGTACAGTCTGCCATTCTTTCAGTTCCCTTACTGTAGTGTCACTCTTGAATAGAACATGGGCCCGTGCTCATAAGCATCTCAGAGTAGGAGTGCTGATCTAGGATCAGGCTTCCCCTGTCCATATCCTAACTATCCATTATGAGCTAAAAGGAAAAACTGATCCTAGATCAGCAGTCTTGAGACGCTTTATGAATACAGGCCCTGATGACCTTTCGCAAGGACTATGGTTTTTAAGCTACTCCCATCACCTCCTCAGTGAAAGGCCATGGAAAGAAATTTTGGCAATTTCACATTGGTGTTGGGAGGAGCTCGCACAGGTATACGGGCACAAGCAGGGCAGCCGGACAGCAGAGACCCCCTCCCTTGGCTTTTATATACTGTGACACTGAACATTTAAATGGTGGAAGTGCTGTCCACATTGGTGGGAGAAGACTAAGATTGCTGCAGGGACCGTACAAAGGGAGCACTCACGGTTCTCTCCAGACCCAGTCCCAAACCAGATCCCCCCATGGACCTGCACAGAACCTTCAGAGGGAACATTTTTTACCAGCTCTGTGCTCATAGTTTTTTGGACCGTTGTTTGTTCTGGGGTTGGGGGAGAGGGGAGGTGCATTAGAGAAAAAAGATGACTTTTTTGGGGCCCTGAAAAAAAAAAAAAATAATACGTTTTTCATCTTTCGGGAGACATTATTCAAGCGCGTCCAGTCTGTAAAAAAAATAGTTGAAAGGTTGGGTTATAAAATATACTTTGAAACATTTCATCTTTTCGGTATCCAAATTTGTCACGTTTATTTCATTTTTTTTTTTTTTTGTATAAACATATACCAAATAATGGCTTTACTGTGTAGCTATGCCATTTACAAACTTTAGGAATGCAATCGTGATGTTTTAGAAGCCATATCATGTCAAAGAGCAGAACCAGTGGCTGCTGTTTACAAAACCCTGTAGGGCTTTTAAAGACTGTATACTCTCTCCAGTCCCTGTGTAATTGTGTGCACTCTGCAATACCCCATTAATTTATGCTGTCTTTTTTTTTTTTTTTTTGGATTGTAGGATTAGATTATTTGTTTATTTTTAATGATGAGAGCGGTTGGGAATGATGGTGCACATGAACAATTTTCGTTTCCCCTCTCAGAGCAACACACTTTGTTTTCCGCCCCTAAGCGGCTCCTTCACAAGCCCGAAACACCACGATCGGACACCCAGAAACGGCACTTTTCTGACGAAAGGACAAACACGCCTGACTGAAAGGACACTGAAAAAACTAAATGGCGGACAATCTGTGTAACATTTGTCATCTGGTCTGAGTTTTGAACCCCTTGTTTTTTCTTTTGGTAAGAAAAACGGAAAAAAAAACTAAACAAAACACTGGAATGTTGAAAGGAGTTTTGTTTTTTTAATAAAGCCCTTTGAAAAAAATAATAATAATAATGCTGCCATGTTTCACGTGTTGGTATTATTAAAGCAGGCAGTATTGTGTTAAGTATTTTTGTTTGTGTTCAGTTATCATGTGATGAGTTGATTGTGTGGCACATTTATTCATGAGCCTGTTGAGCCTTTGGTCAGCTGACGGATCACCTGAGCGTCCCGGGTAAGGTAGTGAAGCCCTAAAGCTTCTGTGAAGTGGTCCTACCTGCAGCAGGTGACTGGCGGACTTCGTCCTGCCCTCCCAGGGTAGCTAACCCTGGTCCTGGAGTGCCAGACATGTTTCTGGCTGCTGTTGCATCTGAGCTTGGTTGATTATTAATAGTTTGATTATTAATCCTTTGAGGAATGTGTTTTTGGGAGTTCTAGTTCTAATTCAGTGTTCTATTCTGGATTGTTATTTCTTTGAGGAGGCCGCTAGCAGCCATTTGTGATGTCATCAATTAGAATCAAATAGAATGTTACGGCATGTTCTAGAATGAACATCATAGTGCGACAGTACTTCCTCAAAGGGTTAAGCGTCTGAGCTCCTGAATATTCAGTCCGAATGGTGAAATGCTGAGTACCTCCAGCACATGGACACCTGTACTCAATAAGCCTAATAATGAATCCAGTTATGTAGTTATGGGTTTGGATGGAACAAAAACCATAAATGGCCCTAGGGCACTCTAGGATCAGGGTTGTCTACCCCCTGGTCTAGCGGCTCCGATGCATTCAGGCTGTGGGTTTCGTGTAGGACATCGCCTACACCTCTGTTAATAGATGACCTAATACAAAGTTTCTTACAATGTCTTCCGTTACTTACAAAGCATATGAAGTTCAACGTATAATATACAGCAGGGTTCCTCAAATCTGGCTCACGAATCCAGAATCATTCGGTCCTGGTTTTCCTTTCTCTCAGGTAGTTATTTGAACAATTAATGCAATTTATTGGCCAGAGTGTCTTTACACCTGACTCCCAGGTAAAGGGAGTGTGGGAAAACGGCAGTGCTTGGCCCACGAGGCCCGTGATTTGAGGAACCCTGGTATGCAATGTATGATGCGATTGTTTAAATGAGTGGTACTCTCCCTTGGCCTTGGAGAGCTGCAAATTCTTGTTTTTATCTTCAAATCAGCAACCTATTGCCTCCCGCGTGGTCCAGCGGTTACAACGTTCAACGCTGCCCACGGCGACTGTGGTTTGATTCCCTGTCGCGCCAGAGTCAGCTCTGGCCGGGAGTGCCACCGGGGGTGGCGATTGGCTGTCCGCCCCAGGGAGGGGGAGGGAAGCCAACAGGATGTTCGCTGTGCACAGGAGTGGCCCTGTAGTACCAGATTACGGTCGACGGCCTGGCGAGTGCCGTCTTGAAGGAGACGATACTTCGCCTTTGTCACTACAGGTTACAGGGCTACGGCAGCAAACTCACATTACAAGGGGGGAGATTTACTTGAAAATAGCGAGTGTAATCGGCTACCACATTAGGAGAAAATGGGAGAAAATCTGAAACAAATTCTTTTAAAAAAATTAAAATAAATCAGCAACCTATTGAGATGTAAAAAAACTTAACAGATGAGGTGAGTTGACTAATCAACTGCTGTACTTGATTATGTGCTGAGTAACAACAAAAACCAGCACACTCTACAGCTCCCCAAGGGCAAGAGTGAATGTCACAGGTGTAGATGATGGAATTGACAAATTAAAGTAGAACTGCATTTGCTTAGTATAACCCTGTCAGTATTTTGGTAATGGTTACACTGTGAGAATGGTTGTCAGTGCACTAGCTTGGATGGGCAAGGAGGCTGTATTCATGCTGACTTCTGCTCTTAATTATTTAATTGGCCCAATCATTTTGTGTGAACTGACATTTTAGCTACATTTATTGCTAAGCTCATGATTGCCAGTCGAAGACTTTTTGTGTCCCTATATGAAAGATTTTTCAGTGGGCTTCGAGTTAATTGGCGTAGGTGTATATGGCTAATTAGCTAATTGAGCCAGTGTAATTGGTGGAAACAAACCTGCATGCACAACGGCCCTCCAGGAGCGGAATTGCTCACTCCTGAATTAGCTAGTTCCCAGGACACCACTGACGGCACCCAGTGCCCCCCCTCCCCACCACCACTGTTGCTTGTAGATATTGTCAAGAAGCTGTGAGAGGGGCTAGATTATTCCATGTGAACAGGGACGTTGCATTACTGTACATATCGTTCTCTGATAAGACTCTGTGTGTGGCCTTTGAGGGGTTGGGTGGGAACAGAAAGGCATAGTGATATCCCAGGCTCCTTAGACTCACCAGATACTCGAAAGCTTGTCCTGCGTTCCTTCAACCCTTTCTGCTCCTTAAATACAGGAGGTTCCAGTTGCCACAGTATCACGCTCCTCAATGAATTTAGTAGAAGATGCATCAAATTGTAATATCTTCAACAGAAGGGAGACAGAACTTTCAATGTTAAGAACACAGAACTGAGTATCTGGTGGGTCTATAGTCTATCTGTGGCGGTGCTGACCTTTGATCGCCTTTTCTATTCCAGTTTGACTTGCTGACCTCCGATTGGCTGTATCATGGCTGTAAACATGGCATGGCAGTCTAACTGTGATAGACGTGGAGCCTTTGACACACGTTGACTCGTTGAAAACCTTGCAAGTAGAATAGCTTCCGCGCAGTTCACATGAAATCGATTCTTTGCAGTACAAAAGCCTGAAGTAGGGGGATGTCCAATCTTATCCGAGAAGCACTAACACACCCAATTCAACTAATCAACTACACTCATGGTCTTCAATAAAGACCTTGATTAACTGAATCGGGTGTTTTATATGCTGGGCTAGAGCAAAAACTTGCATCGACACACTGGCCCTCTTTGGATAACATTGGGCCCACCCTCCCCCCGGCCAAAATAATCTGGGTCTGTGTGGGAGACCTCACGTTGTAATAGCGGGTGGCCACATGCTGTGATTCGACCTGCCGTTGACAGCTGTGCCTCTCTGTCCACTGTCCCTTGCCGCCTTTCAGAGGAGGGTAATGAGCCGTGACCCTCCCTTCGCGTGCCCTGTATGTGTGGCAGGTCACCATGTTCACATGAGGGGTACAATACTGGGGGCGTATTGTACCCCAGCTCAGCAGGACTCCCTCCATTGTCCGGAGGAACTTCAAATGTAATGAGTCTGGGTGGTAGGTGGGGGGATCTCTGATTGGTTGCATAGAGGGGAGGGGGGCATTCGCATCAGTGCCCATTCACTGTGTTGTTCTTTGCTCGCCCCAAACACGCATGTAACCATGTTATTTCCGTGACCTTTGCACGGGGTCCCCTTGTGGGGCTCTGAGCTGTGGGGTAGCGTGTGCTGTGGCCCCGGTCTCTCGGACACAGACGCTCCGGGGCCCTCTGCCCAGTTGACGCATGTCGGGGAGTTTTTTCATCACCCAGAGGAAAGTGCCACACTGGAAGGCCTTCCTGCCATACAGAGGCCTTTTGAGAGGTGTGGGGGTTGACAGCGGGGGCAGTTTTGCTTTCCTTCCTCCTCTTTCCTGAGATGGGCTTTAAACAAACTCACTAGCTCAACACCAGGAGCCACATTCCGATCGGTCTAATTTAGCGCTTCCCAACCCTCTCCTCGCGGACCCCCAGCGGGTCCATGTATTTGTTCAATTCCAGCAGCAGCGCACCTGATTCAACTAATCAAGTAGTTAACTAGTTGAATCAGATGCGCTGGTGGTAGAATTTAACAAACACATGGGCCGGCTGGAGGTTCACGGGGAGATGGTTGGGAACCACTGGTCTAACTGAACACAAGGAGCCATGCTCTGACTGGGCTAACTGAACACCAGGAGCCAGGCTCCCACTGGCCTTGCTCAATACCGATAACTGTTGGGTTCTGCAAGGATTTCTGAAGTACTTTGAATTGGCTGTTAGAGCACCCAGTAAGCACCCCCTCCCGGTTCATCATATTAAATTGCTCACAGGGTGAGATCAACAGGGCTCCTCCCTACATTGTGGGTGAGCTTATCACCAAACAATGATTTTACAGACAAACATTGTATCTGCAAGGATATTTTTTTTAAAGCCTGGCTCACAAGGTTAAATTCACTCTAACCCATACGAATACCGTACAAAAAGGATTCATAGAGAGAAGGAGGAAAGCTGGCTGAAGCTATGCCAATCTGCTGGGTTCATGGTATGGTGGTGGACGATGCCGTCTCTGAGGAGTGTGGAGCTCAGGCCAGCTTGATCCCAGTCTGGCTAAGTCACTGTGAGGAAACTCACCATGCTGCATGAAAGGAATTACCTAGACCACAGGTGTCAAACTCATTCCATCGAGGGCCGAGTGTATGAAGGTTTTTGTTGCAACCAATGCACTACACCAGGTGATTTCACTAATTAGCTCACTTCTTCAACTAAGGAGGGAGCCTAATTGAAATCACCTGGTGTAATGCATTGGTTACAACAGAAACCTGCACACACTCGGCCCTCGATGGAATGAGTTTGACACCCCTGACCTAGACCATGGAAATGAATCCATTTGAAACTGGCAGGAGTCGTCATGCACCCAAGCACGCTCCTAGACTTGTAAACAAGATGGCGCTTAAGTCCTTATGCAGTAAAACAGAGCAGAATATCACTTAGTCAGTGCTGTTGCTCCTGTGTATCATTGCCCCCTGCATTATCTTTATCTGCCATGTCTCCTCGAGCAAAGGACGGGCTGTTCCCGTTTCGTTACATAAGATTTCACTACCTCCCGCCCTCACAGGTGATCTCCATAGCCAACCTGCTTTAGATATATTTTAGCAGTCTGTTTCACATGCAAGACATCAAAGAAGCAAAACTGACAATAAACGCAGGTAATACAAATATTACAGTCGTTGCAGTACAGATAATTGACACCTTACAAACAATGCATACAACACATGCCACACACACCTTCAGACATTGCATAAGGCCCTATTATTGTGTTACCCTCAGTGATTACATCACGCGGAAGGAGGGGACAAGCTTCTCGCGGATTGTGTTCACAGGAGGCTGGGAGGCCCAGGTGCTGTCACCAGTCAGTGACACCCTTTCCAGGCCACTGTGTGATATGGGGGGGCCTCGGTGTTGCCTGGACTCACCAGGGCATATTAGTCTGATAGCCAGTCTACAGTCCCCACAGCCTCCCTCAAGATCCTGTCACTCAAACAAGTCCTGACTCATTTTTCCTGCAACCGAAAAGAATGGAGAGTGTCTGTGTGGTTTCAGCCACAGACATCTTCTTTGGTGAGGTAGCCATTGTTATTATGGCCACAGGGTTTTTCAAGCGAAAGTTGTCATTTGTCATTTGGATGTGTCATACAGACACAATATGTGCAGAAAATACCTTCATTGAGTTGAGGTTTATTTTCTTGCACAGGGGGGAAAACCAACAACAGGACCCAGACAAAATAAACCCAGAGAAAGGGCAGGTGAGGAACTGAGCCTTGCAATACAGGAAACTGGGAAGCTTTTGAAGAATTTCGATTGCCAGATATTATGTAACCTTTCGCTTGGCCTATAGTGAGCGTTCGTGCAAGTAAGCAGGACCATCATTGTTCTAAAATGAAGAGATCTGCAATAGTCGTTTATGTGACTAATTATGAAGACCTTTAGCTGCAGGTTTTTAGAATACTTTATTTAAAATGCATATCACCGGAAGAGAAACGGCGAGTGTTCTGTATAGCCTACTGACATTCCGTAGTTGACAAGAGTATCTGAAAATATATCTGCCTAATCTCTTTAGTTTCCTTCTTGCGATTGACCTACCGCCCAGATGAACGTTGGAATATTGTTTTAGTTTCCTTGAGGGAAACATTTGTGCTTGTGTTAGTTTAACAGGCTGGGCAGTGCATACAAACCAATGGAAATTCTACAAGTAATTTATGATAACTGTCTCATTATTATTTATTTTATTCATTTTAAGTGAAGCTGAGTACATTTTGATTCATACACCAAGAACGCCAAGAACACCAAAACACCAAGAACGCTTAAAGATTAAAGATTGGCGCCACCGAGGAAATTCCCTAAAAGTAGAACAAGAACCAAATATACGAGTGTCTGTGTCAATTGGCGATATGTGGGCGGGGTAAAGGCGCTGAGCTTCGGGTACTTCTGAAGCGTGATTCACTGTAGAAGCACGACTGCACCTGATCCAAACAAGAGTGTCTAACGCCAGCGGCGTCTTGCTCCGAGGATCTGCATTGCAAGCCAACTAAATCACACATAAATCAATACATTTGTTTACCTTACAAGACAAAGAAAGCGAAAACCGTTTTGGGGTTTGTTTATTTGGTTTATGACTAATAACTAATGAGTTACTAAGCAATAACATTTTCTAATACATATAAGGAATACACCACAGATTCAACTTTACCATAACAATGCTATCTTCGTTATCAAACAATACTCAGCACAATACGACAGCGCCTTCCGAAGATTGGACTAATGTAAGTATAATATTATTTAAAACTTAGTAACTTAGGTGCCATTGTTAATCCATGCGTAAATACGCTAAAATGTTTTGAAATAATGTAAAAGAAAGTAGGCTTCTGCATCCAGTTATTACAATTTGTGTTGGGTTCTCCTTACTGTTCTTGAGTGGGGTGCCGAGGGTTTAGAGCGCAAAATATAGGGCTGAAATACGTTCGACATAGCAGCGATTTAAGAAGTGCATGCATTGTCAGGCAAAGAGCATTAAAGACACCATGCTATTAGTTCTTACATAACCATACATTTTTACTTTGGGTTTGAACATTCCTCCGTTTAATACTTTTTCGAGGCATTGATGTGGAAATAAATATTAAAATAATAGCAAAAAGTAACATATAAGTAAAGAAATGTAAGATTTTGATACAGTGCGTATACATATTACAATGAGGCGTTTTCATGTGATTTCCTCCCATTTTATTTATTTATATTTCATAATATATGTTGTTTTAAATGCAACCAATGATCAAAATCATAACATATCCGAAAATAAGAACTTATACGGAGTATGTAAAGTAATATTCACTCTTCGGCGATGGCACAGCAAAGGACCAGACATACAAAATAACTCCGCACATGTCCTTTCTACAGGCAGAATATGCGTGTTCTCTCCCTTCCTTTTGCAGGCTTTACGTGGAGAGACGACTGCATGCAAAATCGCACAAGTTGTGTTTTTTAACTTAATATTCTGCTTCTCCTTACATATTTGAAATATTATATTAACCCCATGAAAAAATAGGTCATATGTTAGTAATAAAACAATAAAATTGATATCGATTTAATGATGCTTACAGGTCAGCTACATCTGCGCGCGAATAACCTGTGCAATCGTTTGACCAACGTAGTCTTTCATTTTAATGTTATTTGTAAAATGTTTACTGTTCCTCTGTCCAAAGGGGACCGCATTTAGGTGTTCTTTGTAAGACTAAAATGTATTCTGTCAGAGATTATTTAAAACTTGCCATTTTGCTTTGTACCAATGGCAGACAACTGACAACTGAAGGTTTCCTGAAAAGAAAAAACTATAATAAAATCAATTTTCTGAAAATAATAATGCATTTTTTCCACTTGTCAAGGTATATTTTGTGGTACGATGGATACAGTTGATCATGGCAGTTCTAAGGTGAGTTCAATACAATAAGGTGCCCAAAATATGTTTTTCTATGGTACATTATTATTAATGATATTAACCGATGAATTAATTGTTTTGTGTTATTAATTTACAGTATATTGGGTTCGGGCTCCATAATCGTTTATGCAACTTTCCAGAACCTTGTAAGAACATCTGAGGTAAGTGAAAGCAACTAGATTTTTTTACGGTGGTTTGCTGCGTCACAGTTGACGTAATTGCAGCAGGGTACTTGTGCTTCCATGTATTATTGACTGAAACCTACAGGCTCAAACAGCACGTGACAGGCTGTGCAATGCATATCTTTCTACACACATTTCTGATCTGTAAGTCAGTCTTTTCTGAATTGGATCCTTATTTTATTTATCATAAATTGTATTTAATATTGATGTTAAGTCAAGTTTGACTGTATGCATATGGTTGATCCATATTTTCCCAGTTATGCAGCATATGGATGTACATATGTGTGGATGTAATTTATAACCATATATTTGTATTTCTATGGATTATGCATATTTTCCCAGTTATGCTAATCGTGTGGATGTAATTTATAACCAATTTTGTATTTCAATCTATAAGATTGAACATTTTGAACACCAAAATATCTGCTAATATGTGGAGATCCACAGCCCCGAGAAATTAGAATCATTAGACATGTCCTTCTGAGGGTATGATAACCTTTATTTACTGTTTTGAATCTGATGGATCTGTGATGCATTAGGTATTGTATGTTTGATATTTATATACAATGGTTTATGGTGTATATTTTTATTTTATGAGCCAATTTATAATCCAAAATGCCAATATTATGTTCCATTTCCCAAATTGTTTCCTTCATTGATTTTTAGAAACAAAATGACCACAAAAATCATTATACATGAATACAACTTATTCCTATGTCGGTACATAAGTTATTGCCATAGCTAATACCTTATTGTTATAATGCAGTCTAAATATGAAGGTTGGTCCTAAAATCTAGGAGATGCTTTTCACTTGTGTCTAAGAGTCCTCACAAAGATATCAATGTGTTGTTAATATGTAAAACATGTACAGTGTATATTCCATCATTTTCCATTTTAGAACTTAACTCTCTTATCCTGTATATGGGTTTCTTGATGTTAGTTATTAAAGATATCTTTCTCAAAACAAGATTAGTATTATTTGTTCTCCATTTATAATCTGTGGGTAATATAAAATGGGTCAGATATGTAATATGCATCAAGTATCATGTATTCCAGACAATGGGCAACCTGTAGTATGTTAACCAAATGTACTTTGCTGGTGTGCTAGGCATGCAGTGAGAACATTCGGTCCTCCAAATGTCTGTACATACAATAATTAAATCATCTTAATTTTTGGCTATTTGAAACTCCAAAGGAATCTAGTAAACTCTTTGTTTACACTTGTGAACTAATTTGGTGTAATTATGAATGGAAGAATTGGTAATGTGTTGCATAATTTCCCTTTTGTTCGAAGAATTTATCTCCACAGTGACGAAGGCAGCTCATTACACGGTTGCATTAATGGATGGAAAGTGGACCTTTTCTTTAACATGTGGGATTAAGTGACTTTGGGATAAAATTACCTGAGGGTTTTTTGTGAGACGGTATTAACCCTTTGATTAATTCATTTTTTTAGAGTTCTAGTTCTACTTCGCAGTGTTCTATTGTGGTATTTTACAGTTCTTTGAGGATGCCATTAGCATCCCTTTATTATGTCATCAATTAGAATCAGATAGAATGCTACGGCATGTTCTAGCATAAACACGGTGCTCTCAAAGGGTGAATTTCCATGGTGGAGCTCACACGGGTCCCGCACTGTGCCAGCCGTGTTCTTCGCGTGTCCCGCACCTTGTGGATCAGCTGATCGAACCCGGATCCTTCCGCGTGCTCCGCAGGTGAAGCCCCTGTTCCTCCTGAGCGTGACGGACCTGCTGCTGGGGCTGAGCTGGCTGATCGGGGCCGTGCTCTTCGCTGAGCCCTGCGAGAAACACGCCGCCTGCTACAACCTGCACACCGTCGAACAGGTGAGCTTCCTCTCACCTGCGGTGCAGGTGGGCTCCATGCCGCAACATCACCGAGACTTAATGCTACACTGGGTAAGGTTGACATGCATCAGATCACGGTCTGATACAAAGATATTCAGAAGTGGAATAATAATTTTACTCATCCAAATCCCATCAAAGGGGAGTGGAATGACTATCAAATCAAATCAAATCTAATCTAATTTATTTGTATAGCACTTTCACAAATGCATTGTCAGAAAACGCTTAACAAAAGGGAATCCAGGCCTAGACCCCCAAAAAGCAAGCCTAAGGCAACAGTGGCAAGGAAAAACTCCCTTGAAGGGAGAAACCTTGGGAGGAACCAGACTAAAAGAGGGAAAGCCCATCCTCTTCTGGCCAGCACAGGGTGTGTCCAAAAAAGACACAGGTGCCCCTGAGTCAGAGGCCGAGGCAGAGAAGAGAACATGGAGTCGGAAAAAAAGCAGTGCTATATCCAGTACAAACCATCCACACCCAATCAAGGATTGTACCTTCCTGTGTGTACCATCTAAAACAGGCATTTATTTGTTGAACAGCTTTTTGTCCTCGGTCTCATTCATTCCCCAGTTTGGGATGTCCAATCGTAATCATAAGGCCTGCTTCATCACTACAATGTCTATTCGGCAGGCCTCACACCGGCACGTGTCTTCCGATACGCATCCTGCCAATCCCCCCCCCGACCGCAATCAGAACCGTCAGGAGTAGAGTCCGGACTCGAGGGGACATCATTGCACTGAGAGATCCTGCTATTGCTGTACAATTTTTTTACAGCTTACAATTTGGTTATTTGGCAGACGCTTTTACCCAAAGCATTAAAATGGCTCATCGCAAGATCATCGCTAGAGCTACTAGTAAGCTACAGTCTAATCGTTGTCGTTGCCAAAATTCATGCTCCAAAACCTGTAGCACAAACGGGGAGAGGGCTCTTTGTTGGGAGGAAGAGTAGCTCTGTAGTTCCGTCTTTCCCAGGTTGAGCTTCAGGTGATGGGTGGTCATCCAGGTCCAGACGTCCACCAGGCAAGCGTAGATATGTGCTGGAACATGAGTGTTGGAGGGAGGAAGGAGTTGGGTGTCGTCTGCGTAGCAGTTATAAGTGCCATCCAGGTCCCCTAAAACATGCGTTAATGTTACTCATATTTGGTTATGGGTTAAAAATGTAACAAGAATGATCAAAAGATGATGGAGCTGTGCTGTGAATTTAGGGCCAGAAATATTCACATTTGGCCAGTGTACCTGTACCTTTGCATCATGTCAGTGTGTAGGCTGTTGTTGACTGAAATACTGAGCACTGAGTAATGTTCCACTGACACTGAAATTATTTGTGATAAATCTAAACGGCAGTGGTTTACATTTCTTATTTTAGCCATACTCTTCTTGAAGTCAAAAATCTCTCAAAAGTAGCCTTATTTAGGGGCCTCCGATAGTGTAGCAGTGTAATGCACCCATATTGGTTGGTCCTTTACGAGTGTGAGCTGCCTATCATGGTCGCGGTTCGAAACCCGACTGTACCAGACCGACCCTGATGTGGAGTCCCGATCGGGGGGGAAATTAAAGTAGATTCATCGGTACTTTGTTTAGTGTCTAAGATCTTTTTTTAAAGTAAAATGTAAAAATATTAGTTTATGGATTATTTAATTTATCAGGAGTCTACTTCCTCCCTGGAGTTATTAACTGGAGGATGGCTCCCATTGTAGCTGGAACAGGAGCTTAATGGTCCAGGTTTTTTCCATGTTGATAGACCATTGACGTCATATGTAACTTGGGTCTGGGTCAGGGTAGTTCTGGTGCTGGTCCAATTTCCCATGATTCACCACTGAACCTGAATGTCCCCTTGGAGAAGGAAGTGGAGCATCAAATCTGGGCCACTATGTCCTCTCTCGTATCGCAGGGAGTTGGATCATTTGGGTGAATGTGAGTGACCCATTTTTCCAGGCTCTTAACTCGTCTTTACAGGATGGGAGATGGGGGCGTGACAGGGGGCTTCCTGAACACAGAGCAGCCAACTGTAGGTGGGGAGGCGAGTAGGTAGATTACCCCCCCCCCATCCTTCCCCCTGACGAAGGGCAAGGAAACTGAGGAGGAGAACGGACTTAGACTGGACTTCTCATGCCGCTTGAAGCCAGATTGATATAGCTCACCCACCTCCCTGGACTGATGTCCTACCTACAGTTTATCCTGAGTGGTAGTGTAGTATAATGGTTAGGGAACAGGGTTATAACTTCAGGTTGTAAGTTGCAGATTCGATTCTCAGCTGGGGCACTGCTGTTGTACCCTTGAGCAAAAGGCACTGAATTGCTTCTGTAAACGTCCAAATAAATGGATTATAAAATGGATTCAAATGTAAGCTGTCCAAATCACTCTAGATTAGATAGAAAGTCCGCTAAAGGCCTAAGAGGTACTGTGAAGTAGGAATCCCGGTGATTGGCCATATATTAATAAACTGTGTTTGGAATCCAAACTAGCAAAACTGTGAAGATAGCTGTTCTCCAACCATGTGGAAAAACCAGACTAGAAAGGCTCATTTGAATAAAAGTGAAAGAAAAACACAACCAGAATTGTATTACCCTATTCTGAGCGTTGCCTTTTATATCTGCTTTACTTACATAATAAGGTTCATTGCTGCAGTTCGGCCTGCATTTAACCCAAGGCCGAAATTACCATATATATTGGGGGGGACACATCCCCCCCAATATTCAGATATGCTCAAAATGTCCCCCCCAATATATAGCCTAGCTGATATTGAAGAAAAAAATGTCCCCCCCAATGTTGACTCCATGGTTACGGCCTTGATTTAACCCCAGTGAAGAGAGTCTGTGTACAGTCTGAGCAGCTGTGTGTTAGTGGGTTAGTGGTGAGGTTCAACGCCGGCGACAGATGTGACAGGTGTCGTATGACTGTGACAGGGGGAACATCCGTGATTCCAGTCGAACCTGCTCGGCTGGTACACCTGTGAACACGATCGCAGCACTGTGAACACCAGTTTCACTGATACAGAGTCCAACACCTGAACCGTTCCGCAGACTGTGGGAGTAACAGACAAAGACTGCTGACTGTCGCATTTGAACCTGGAATTCACATTGGACACATTCTGGTCTGGCCATTCACAAATGTCTTTGAGGAATTGTCAAAGTACCACAAGGGGAATTGTCAAAGTCCCTATTAGACTCAGCTCTCGGATCACAGGAGTCACAAAAACTGTATTTTCTGTGATACTGTATGCAATTCAGTAGGCTGTCAGTGTAGTTTTAAATATTTATTTAATTAATCCTGAAAAAGGACCTTATATGGTGTTTACGCAGTATCTAATTCAATGATTGGTCCTTACTCCCATGCCTTATATGGTGTGTATGCTGTATGTAATTCAATAATTGGTCCTTACTCTCTGCCCTGCAAACCCATATCTTGGCAGACGGTACACCTGCCATCTCAATCTTCTCTGAGATTTTGATTAGAAAAACAGTTGTGCCTTTTATAAAATTGCTTTACAGGTAGGGGCCTGTGAGATAGACCTGAAATCAATGTACAATTCACAATTGAGTTAATTGGCAGAGGCTTTTATGCAAAGCCACTTACAAGAGTGCATTAACATGGCTAGAGATCATTGTTAGAGCTATCGATCAGCGAGCTACGTTCTAATCAATGTCTTTGTGGAAGTTCATCGCACAAAACCTGTCATACAAAATGGGAGAGAAATCCCATTTGCCCGATATTCTCATTTGTTTTGCTGTCATCATATGCGCTTGAATGATTTTTTGGTTTCACCCACACTGATAGAGACTGAAAGCCATGTCTGCTTAAGGTGTTATATGAAAACCCACTGAGGCATGGAGCAAGCCAGACGTCAAACAGCAAATGTGTCTGAACCGAAGGAAAACTAAGAATGAAAGCGCATGTGCGGGGGTAGCAGTCCCCCCCATACTTTGTTTTTTATTTTGTATTACGTTTGACCTGACGTTTTTTAGCATTCAAAGCAAAGGTGAACAATTGTATCTCTTCCTGTGAGGAATTTGAGGTCTGAACATGAGCACGTGGGTTTAGGTTGTGCAGATTGCTCTGATTGTCACAGAAAATATGGGAGATAAGCGCGTTTCATTTTGAAGAAGGGATTACTAAAAAACTATGTTGAAATACAAATACAAAAGTTGAAGGAATTGCTGTTAATATTTGATGTGTCACACATCAAATATTTGCCTGTTGTCAGTTGGAACAGAATAGAATTTATAGTTACATTTTGTAATGTTTCAACTGGCCTGTGGCCATCAATGCAAAAACACCTGTCCTGCATACAGAATCAGAGAAATGGGCCAAACTGCCCATGCTGTCAATCGGAAAAAACAAAAAGGCACAAAGGATGAGAAAAATAAAAGTAAAACAAATGGAAATAGAAAGGAAATGAAAAAGAAGTCTGGCAGAATTGTTTAGTGGTGTGGAAGCATGGGAGGGTAAAGCAGCACATTGTTTGTTGAACCGACAAAGTAGTCAATGGAGACCATCCCTGCCTGGCCTGGCAGGATATCATGGTTCCCCCTACAGCACCCCCTACAGGTCTGGATGACTCACAGGATATGCCCTTCCAGGGCAGCTCCCCGGAGGACCAATGGCATTAGAGGAAAGGGGCAAAGTCAACTTTCCACCCCACTGGTTATGAAAGCCAGCCGCTTGCATAACTGTTTGCAGCAGCGACATTGTAAAATGCTGGGTGGGTGAGGAAAAGGAGTGTCTTGATGCTTATTAGTGCACGTCATCTACAGTCCTGCCAGAAACGGGCACATTTGTACAAGCTTTACCTGCTGGCCCTCATTTGAAATGCTGAAGTGCTACTGGAAATGTCCCTGGCCCGTGGGATCGAACCCCGGCCTGTTGTGCCTGCCAGTGAAAACGATGCAGGAGTTGATCAAACCAGTGCTTTAGAAGCTGGAAGATGACCTCAGCATAAAAAATGTGTGTACAAATCAGAAGCCCTGGTCAGCTGTGTCTGCAAGCCAGCCACCCGAGAGAGTGAAATACTAGGATAAATCAGGTTGTTTCTAAGCAGGTTAAAAACAGAAGGCAGACGATGTTTTATTTATTTATTGGTTTATTTGTTAGGGACAAGTATAATTAAACATGGATAAAATGCCGAAGCAGTACCTGATGCTTAGTACATTCATTTGTAGCCAGAGCTGATTTCCAACACCGTTGTTGGGCATTGATATGGCAAAGAGTGATTTCATACAGCTTTAACAAAACTTTTCATGTAAGGTGTTTGTTTGGATTTGTCAAAACCATGGAACAAGTGTGCAACACTACTTTGAAAGAAGGTCTGTTGATCGAAATTTGGCTGCTTTTCTTGTTCAAATAAATAAATAATTCTAGTGTTGCACCCTTTTTGCTTTGTTTTACTTGTAAGGGAATTATTACTACCTAAGGAATGACACAAGTTTTGGCATTTCCCACATTATACTGTTGAATGTCTATAATCTGCTGTTATGTATGTTAAGAGTTAGTTTATGCTTTCTGCACACATGAAAAAGTATCCCTGTACTCCAGAAGCATGGGGGGGAGGGGGTGGTAGAAGTACCCCTCGATAAAATGCTGAGTTGACCATCTTGTTCAATCTACTGTCCTTGTTCATAACTCATGCGTTCTCCCCTCTCCCCCCCAGATATTCTACATGTCCTCCTTCTTCTACACTCTGAACTACGTTTGGGTGCTGTACACAGGACTGAAGGAGAAGTATCACAGACGGCTGAATGGCCTCCCTGCTCAGGTAGGCGCGAGGCTGTAGCCTCCGATTGTACTACAGAAAGAAACAAAAACTGAAAGTACCCCATTCCAAAGCCGACGGGAGAAAGTGAAGCAATGGCTTCTTCTTCTTTTCTTTTGTGTGCATGGTTTTCTGCTGTTTAATGTGGTTAAAAACTTTCCCTTGTGTTTCAGTTCCCAGGGAGGGCAAGCTCGTTCGGGAAGTTTGCCGCAGTAGTGTCATGGTGAGGAGCATCACAAACATCACCGCCTGCTTTTTTTTTTTTGGTCCCACCTACTTCCACGTGCCACTTCTGCACTAGCAAAACGATTATATTCAAAGCTGTCATATCACAAATAGAAAATAATAATAATTTTAGAAATGTGGAAAAATGACATCAGTAAAAGTGACATTTGTAAAGTGACATTATCAAACAAATAATATGAATGAAAGAGCTCAAATGATAATGATACGTTGCTAGCAAGGTGGAAGGGAGGCCGAATAGAGATCAGAATAGACCGAATATGAATGAATGAATGAATTTAAGGAGTGACTATGAATCCTGATTTGAATATCTGACCTCCCTGCTTCAATGTGAGACCTGGGTCAGACATGCATTGAAAATACTTTAATTCTATAGTTGATGGTAAAATGTGAAAACTCTTCTGCAGATCCCTGAGAATTTTCTTCCAAAAAAATGTCACAGACAATCTTATGAAAGACGAATTGTGTTCTGAATTTTTGGTGAAAAGTGGGTTTCAGGATTGACTGCAGGAGTATTACTGGTATCGAGAGGGTTAAAGTATTTCAAATGAGTAATTTGCTCCAGGTGTGTTCAGCATTGCTCCTGTCAGTGACAGTCTTGCGCTTCTTGCCGTGGCACTGCTATTTCCTGTTCCATATGACCTGCGTGACCTCTGTTTCTTTCCCCTCTCCCCGAAGCCTGCTGCCAGTGCTCCTGATGGTTCCTGTCTTTGCAGTGGGGAACCTAGATCACTGTTACACCAACTTTAGCCAGCCCTACAAGTACGTTCACCCTTACAGTCCAGGATTCCTCTTCCTGGCTGTTTCTGTCTGCCCTCCTGCACCAGAGGTCATTCACATCACAACAGCCACTGTGTGTAAAAAACACATTACTCTCTGCAACAAAGTGGCCACGGTTACATAACATATCCCACACTCACTGTCCTTGTCCCCGTCCCTGTTTGTACCAGAATACTTGTTCTGTAACAGTGGTGTCCACTACTAGTCTTGGGGATTCACACTCCCTGCTGTTTTTAGGAATGCCTTTCAACCTACAGTCGCTTTGACTCTTAGGACGGCAGGGAGTTTAAGTTCATCCAGTCAGTGGATGGCTTTAATTAAGGAGGCCAAAGAGCAGAGGGGGAATTCCAGTGGATGTGATTTGTAGCTGCCCACATCATACACACAGATCCACAAAGGGGATACAACCACACACTCCAGATTCAGAACAGCACAGATGTTCCCCTGAAAGTAGTGATGGGAGAATGAGGTATCATGACTCCAAATATGGGTGGAGCTGCAATTGGCTGACAGTCACTGACCAATCAAAAGGATTTTCTCTATGAAAGAAGAAATGATTGGTTCAAATCAGCGAGTTACTTGTAGCATATGGTCGCTCCTCACATTTTTGGTGTCTCTATACCTCATTCACCTTATCACTGCCCATAAAAACAGTGGTATTTTCCCACAGCAGTGCAGAATAATTATTTAGTTTTTATTACTTTTTTTTACTGCTTTCGACTAAGTGTCTGTGTCACACACCGCGTGACAAACCCCAGGTGACGAAAAGAGCACCAGGAGACAGGGAGTGGAGTTTACGGTCTACAGACCTGGATCTTTATTGATTCTCATCCGGGAGAAGAATCAGAGCGGGAGAGCAGCATAAATTAAAATGTACAAAATCTTCAACATCACACTTGCAGGTTCGGGCCAAAAACAATCAACAAAAACAACAAACTAAACCAAAGAGATGGAAACCCTTTTGGGAAACACTGAACAATAGGACACACACAGAGACGGTCATAACTTTTCAGTCGCTTCCAAACATAAACAGGCTAACACAAACGTTCCGCGACCATTCAGTCCGTGTTCAAACATTAACTGGCAGACAAACGTTCTGCGACTTTTCAGTTCGTGATTAAACATTAACAGGACATGGTAGCACTCTACACACTGTCCCACACATATCTCGACAGGACTCACACTGATTCAGACTCAAAAAGAATCACACTCCACATACAACTTCCAGCAGCCACACACCTGCACTTGAATACCCTAAATTGGGTCAGATGAAACTCGTCAGGCAATCAGTGGTTCCGCCGTTCACACACATAATCACGCTCACCTACACAAGCATTCCACATAATCACACTCATTTACAAACACAGTCTGTCAAATTAGTTATTCAATTGACATACACACCAATTAACATTCTTTGATAAATTAAGAGCTTCAGGACTAGTGTTCCTGGCCAACAGTGCGCACCTTCTCGCAATCTTGCAAACTGCGAGATTGCCAACCTGGCCCACAGAAAGTCAATTTGTCACCCACGGGAGTCCCGTGGCAAACAGAAGCAAGGTTGCTGGCCACTCCCCACTGTTGCCAAGACCGACGCCTTCCACAGTGCAAAATAAATTAATGTAAATGTCAATTTAATTAGTTTAACTATAGAACGTTGGTTCTGTATCAGATTTTTACATTTGTATTAGAATTAGACCATGTTTCAGCTACACGGAAGGAAATGGCAACTTTTCTATGTAGAAGTTGAACTTGGGGCCCCCTACTGGCGCAACAAGTAAAGGCACTTGTCCTTAGTGCAGGTTGCCGGGGTTTTGTTCAAGGGCGGCAATCAGTTGTCCACCTCCAGGGGGAGGGAAGCCGGCATGAGTTTGCTGCATTTGAGTGGCTCTGTGTGTGACTGTGAGTGTAGGTCTTTGTCACTGCAGCAAACTTTCAGTACGAGAGAGGTGATAGTGGAACTAGAAGAGGGTACAACTGGCCACCAAATTGGGAGAAAATGGGGTGCTGAAGACCACTTACAGAGCTTCACAGTTATTGACGTCCTGGTTCTGGTTCCACCTGTGCAGGTGTCTCCTGTTGCAAACTGGACCTCTGTACTCCAAGCCCGGATACAGCAGAGAGGCCACTGCCTGTCGCATCACCCACGTCTATGGCATCGCTGTCTTCCTCGCCACCTTCCTCTTCACCTTCGTGGGCATTGTGGTGAGTAGCTCAAGAAACACTAGGATGGCAGGGTAGTGTAACCATAGATATATACACGTTGATGCCTCATTGACCCTGTTCAGATACGTCTGCGCATCTAAACAAACGTAAGTGTATTGAGAGATGCAGACTTCCCCTGATTAAATTACTGTAACTCGCTTAATTCTCAACCAATTCAGCCAGAACCTAGCTGTGAACACGGTACAAAGAGGAATTGGCCTATGCAAAAATGCCACAAGGTTGTGCAGCATTTGGCTGTACAAATAGGAGGGACCATAGAAGCAAGGCTCGTGGGATAACTTTTCACAAGTAAGTGGCTATTTCACTATTTCACTGTCACTTAAGGCTGACGTTGAATGTCCGACAGATATCATCATGATGATAACAAAGCATATATCCAAATGATGCACACATTTTTGCATAGATGAATTCCTCTTCGTACCGTATTCACAGCCAGGTCCAAGTTATGCAGACATTTCCCACGTTTACAAAAGCCAAATGTCACAAAAATTTGTTGAGAATTAAGCGAGTTACGGTAGATTTTATCAGGGGAAGTCTGCATCTCTCAATACACCTACATTTGTTTAAACGTAGATCTTGCCCACCTCAATATGGCAGCCGCACAGTCATATCGCTGCAACATACAACAGCAGCCAATGCAATGCAGCATCTACGAGTGTAATGGTATGGGAACTGGGATCGTAACTCAGAGGTTGCAGTTTCAAATCCCTGGTGGCACTGCCATTGTATCCTTGAGCAAAGGTACTTAACCTAAATTACTTAAGCAAAATATCCAGCTGTATAAATGGATTGTATGTAAAAAAAAAAAAGTATGTTGAGTAAGCCTCTCTGGATGTCTTGCCTGAATGTAAATGCACACCCAAACTCCAGCCTTTGTGCCCCCTTTCCCAGTAAATGTCCTTCCATGGCTCATTATTTGTAGCGATAAGAGTGTGGCTATGCCCCCTCTCCTTAGCGAGCTCTTAGCAGGTTCTCTGCATGTTACCGACCCTCAGCGTGACTCATCGATCTGCGTGGGTGTGTCTTCTGTTCCCAGGTGCTCATGGGAAAGGCGCGCACCCTGTATAAGCGCTGCGTGACCTCCAGCGGGTTCCTGGGCGGGCAGCAGTGGGCCACACTCCGTGTGCTGGAGCGCCGTATGCTGCTGTACCCCTCTGCCTTCTTCTTCTGCTGGGGCCCAGGTACAGCCCTCAACCCTGTATCCCTACCCCAATCCCACCTACACCCCAACCTAACATGCCCCCCGACCTGAACCCTGTACCCCAACTGAGTACCCCTCCGCCTTCTTCTGCTGGGGCCCAGGTACTGCCCCCAACCCTGTATCCCTACCCCAATCCCACCTACACCCCAACCTAACATGCCCCCCGAGCTGAACCCTGTACCCCAACTGAGTACCCCTCTGCCTTCTTCTGCTGGGCCCCAGTTACTGCCCCACCCCAACCCTGTACCCAACCCTATCCCACAACCCACCTTCCAACACATACTCCCAACCACACCCCCAGCCCCACACCCATCCAGCCTCAACCCCATTATGGCAGGGAGGGCCATATCCGCTTCTGGATTTCATGCTAACCTCTGCTCTTCATTATTTAATTAGACCAATTATTTGCATGATCTGACATTTGAGCTATTTTTATTTCTAAAGTTCACAAATGACAGCTGAAGACTTGTTCTTGTGTTTCTATATAAAACGCTTTACTGTGGTGTCATCTACGGGTGAACTACCATTGCTTTGTACAGATAATTAGCTAACTGAGTCAGGGAGGGTTAATTGGAGGAAACAAAAACCTGCACACACCGGCCCTGCAGGAAATGGGGTTCCCCGTCCTTGCCTGAGGGGGGGTCCCTTAGTCTCTTATTAGGTCAAATTATTGTGCTTTGTGTGGCATGAAGTGCCCCCTGACAGGAAGTCACATGATCACTCACATACTCTCTCTCATCCACCCATTCATTCACAGTTCCCTTTTCTCATCCCCCTGTTCTGAGTCTGACCTGATTTCTCTTCGTTCCCCTCCACCACTCAGCTATCGTCCTGGCCACCATGATCCTCCTCCACCCAAAGGCAGTGGAGGGAGGGGTGGGAGTCGTGCTCTACATATTGCAGGTAGCTCTATTGCCCCACGCGTGCGTGTGTGTGTGCGTGTGTGTGTGTGTGTGTGTGTGGTGAGAGGGTGGGTGTGTTTGTGTTTGTGTGTGTGGTCTGTGTATCTGTGTTTGCTGTGTGTGTGTGTGCGCGTGTGATTGCATTTGTTTCTGTTGGTGTTTGATGTTTTGTGTGTGTGTGTGTGTTAGAGGGTGGGTGTGTTTGTGTTTGTGTGTCTTGTAGTGGTGTTTGTGTATGTGTGTGTGTGTGTGACTGCATTTGTTTCTGTTGGTGTTTAAAGTGCAAAGCTGCTCAGTCTCACTTCCGGTGCTGATTGGTCTCTGTGCCCCCTTCCCCCCCAGGCCTTGACGTCGGCCTCGCAGGGCCTGCTGAACTGTCTGGTGTACGGCTGGACCCAGCAGCACTTCCGCACGCTGAGCAGCGGCGCGGTGCGCGACGTCAACACGCAGACGCCCCTGCTGCGCTCGCAGAAGAGGGGCTACTCTACCCTGAGCTCCACTGCAAGCGGCTAGGGAGGGGTCACCCGGGGAACGCCACGGGAACGCTGCACAACTGACCGATTGACTGACCCATTCACTAGGTGTTGCGACAGGTCTGCGAAGCTGACCTTGTCTGCGGCCGGGCGCAGAGCCTCCTCTTAAAGGGGCAGCACCTGCCTTGACACCAGCAGAGGCGCTATGGAAACTTCTTAATCACTGTGGCGACCACCAGCTGGAGCAGAGAGAGAGCGAGAGAGACTGGGGAATTACTGAGAAAGGAAAATGAGTGCACAAACAGGATCTGAGAGTACACCGGACAACCCATGGCAAACCTTTTTTAAGTGCTTGCCTTGGTAAAGTTAGATGTCTGTATTTTCATAGTGAACATAGGCCACTGAACTATTTATTTGTTTTTAAGTGAGAGAAGAATCTGAATGTTTCATTTCATAGTGGCCCGGTTCACTCCATTGTACTTTTTAGTTTATCTTTTTAAGAAACGGGGAATACAACCCAGCACAGTAGCATAAATCAGACAGTTACTTTCCTCATCCTGTGATTACAAGGGATTTTTCGCAAACTGTTTTCGGTCCAACACAGATGACCCACCCTATAATGAGGAAGCACAACCCACAGTATTGCTAATATTGTTGTAAATATTGTGAGCTTGCGCCTGCCTGTGTTGTTGTACTCCCAGCCCACGCTGGCTGCCAGACACACAAGCACAATGTGTTTCCTCTTAGATCCGGGGCCCTGCATCTTTGGGCCTTGCTATATCCTTTGAGCTGGACAAAGGAAACTCCTTTATTTCTTTAAAGAATTTGTTTCTGATTTTATCCAATTTTCTCCCAATTTAGTAGCCAATTACACCCTCTATTTTTCATGTCAATCCCCCCCCCCTCGTACTTTGAGTTCTCTGCTGTAGCCCTTGGACTGGCAGTGACAAAGGCGAAGTATCACCTCCTCCGAGACGACACTCACCAAGCTGTCGACTGTAACTCTGGTACTTCAGAGCCACTCCTGTATGCAGCGAAATTCATGTCAGCTTCCCTCCCCCTCCCTGGGGCGGACAGCCAATTGCCGCCCCCTCGTGGCACTCCCGGCCAGAGCCGACTCTGGCGAGGCTGGTGGAATCGAACCCCGGTTGCAGTGGCCAGCGTTGAACGTTGTAACCACTAGACCACCCGGGAGGCCTGAAACTAGTTTATTTCGAGTTTGAGTTCTCCTCGTTATTGGAGTGAAATTTAAAAGGGTGCCAGCTTTTTTTGTTTGGTTGGGGTCGTGATTGCAACACAGCTCAAAACATTCTATCAACTGCCATTTTTTCATAGAAATCCACTAGACCTGTGTTGTTGCTATAGAAACAAATAAAATGTGATGAATGTGTTTGATCTGGATCTCCAAATTTGTGTTGGAAAATGTGACCGGACTTGACAAATCACTATTGTATAAGGTAGGTCAGAATAATGTGCTCGATTGAGCATTGTTTGTCTAACATTCTGTATATTTGTTGCTCTTAAATAGAGGCGTGATCACATTTTTTTACAGCCACCCCAACAGCCAACCCATAGTACAATATTGGCATACATTTCTGAAACCACCAGATGTCGGCACTACAAACAAAAATGCCATTTTATGACTGTTAATGACACAACAGGAGCTTTTTAGAGCTCCAGTTAAAAGGTGCATACTTTATTTTGGGAATACCGAATCATGTTTTCCCCCCCCCCAGAATATTCAACACATTTAAAATAAGAGTGATAGATTTGTATTTATTTTATTATTATTATTATTATTATTATTATTTTTAAATAGCTTTCACACAGCAAATGCAAGAGTTCAAATGCACACCTCACACCTACATTTCACCCCTGGTGCGGGAAGCCATCGTACCACTGTGCTAGAGCAGGACAGTTCTTTAAACATAAATGATGCACCTTAGTGAAAGTCTCAAAAGTAACTCAAAACATAAGAATGAAGATCTATTAATTTTTTCATTAATTCATACGGTCACACACCACGTGACAAATCCCCAGATGTGAGCAGAGCAGCTGATGGTAATGAGTGGCAGAGGGAGGAGTGGGGTTTTCCCGGTCTCCGGACTGGATCGTTATTTCCGTCTCAGTCTTCACCCTACCCGCTGCGAAGCTCTCGGGCAAAAACAATGAACTAAAATAACAAACTAAAATGAACAAAACTAAATTAAAGCCCGCCTCCTCCGAGGTGGGAATCCCCTTCCGGGGAAGACACAGACAGTCAGCGGCTTTCCACGCCGCCTCCATGCATCCACATCCACAGGACACCACGCCTCTTCAGTCCAGAGCTCCACTATAACCTCGCCAGGCACACACATATTCGCTGGCTTTTCAAGTGCTTCCCAAACCCATGCACATAGAGACACTCAAACTTTTCAGCCCGAGTTCTCTTCACACACACGCACTCTTCCAGTGAGAGTTCTCGGGCCATCGCCAAGAGACACTCTCCCCTGATTTAGTGCGAATTCTCTTATCCAAACACATAGAGAGAGAGGCTCCCCACGCTCCAGTGTGAGCCCTCTCTCTATTCACAATCCCACCAAGGGAGAGAGGCCGACACTCTTTCAGTGTGACCTCTCCCTCGCTTTCCCACACACACAGGAAGCACTCTACTCAGTCACTCTTAACGAACACACACAAAACTACACACACCAACTCCACACAGTCTCCGCCTCCCAGAAACTTGGATTACAGATGCGCGTCACCATGCCCAACACATTCAACACCAACACGACACGCCCACCTGAACGACAACTAAGAGGTCTACGATATGCACACACGAATGACAAGACCAACAACAACTATCAATACACACACCTATGACAAGACCGACACTTCTCAAGACGCACACATGAATGACAAGCCTAAGACTGATTCCCCACTTGCCCCACCTCCTCTTAAATAGGCTTAACTTTCTGCCTGGCTCAAGTGGGACTTGTGAGGCAATCACCTGTCTATCACTCACACATACAATCACAATCACTAAAAAATGTACAATTGAATAATCACTTACCATCCACACCAATCAACACCAATTAAATAATGATTAAATAATTGTGACCTTTGGAACTAGAATTCCAGGCACCTGCCAGCAATGTCGCCAACTGCAAGATGGCCAAACCTGGCCCCCGGAAAGTGCAACTGTTCCAAAGGTCCTCCACAGCAATACTGTGGCAATAGAGAGGCAACCCTGCAACTCCCCTGTTGCAGAGACCGACACCATCCACACATACATTTACTTGTTTTTGGCAGACGCGCAATAAGGTGCCGACTATAACAAAGCCAGAAGCCAAGGTTGCCTCTAAGGGTTAGCTTATTTCGTTTTCATTGCACTTTAGCTCAACCATCTCTGGGTTGCCAGTGCTGTCCTTGATAGGCCAGCATCAACTGCACCAGTCAAAAGCCAAGGTTACCTTTCACATCCAGGTGAGTCGGATCAGTTTCCTAGCACTCTGGGGCCTCAGCGCAGTTCTGCTCAGTTCCATTGGTATCGGCCAAAGCCACAGAGAAGGGTGTCTCACCTCCATAGCCCTGGTCATTTTCCTCAGGGGTGAAGAAGGTTATCACCTGAAGAAGGCCTGGGCTGCCCTGTTCTTCCTCCCCTTCTTCTTTCTCTCACCACAGCTCTCATTTTCACTGGCTGTTATCTGTGGGACCTCTGGGTTACTCTGAGATTGTCTGTCCCATGCCCTCTGGCGGTTTATCAAGCAGTAGCTGCGATCAAATACTTGCATCAATAAGTTCCCAATTTAGTTCAGCGAAAGAACAGGCAAAGAATATGGCAATCAGTGGAGAGTGATAACTGAACTAAACCCTTATTGTAACCAGATTATAACTTCAAAATCAACTGTGATGTAATAGTTGCATTTTTTGTGTCGATTATGACATCACTGGTGATGTCCAGGAAGGTGCTCCGCCCCCGTCTGGCTACTGTTACGAACACAGATAGAAGACTAGATACTACAGGGGTTCTCAGAACGTGAAAACTTCGGCTGTGTCGTCTCTACCGTTCTGTATCTATGGTTACGAACTGCTGAAAAATATCTAACAAGCAGTGACAGTCAAAGACAAATGGACGGAAAATGCTCTTTTGTTTTTGATTTTCTTCATTTCACCTTTGTGTGCGTCACACATAATTTACAATATTAGAAACATTATTAGCTAGCTACCTCATCACGTTTCAATGTACGGTATTGGCTATATCTATGTTTCGCATGTATATAAATGAAAATACAAATTTGTGATAAATTAAGCAAACTTCCATAGCCATGTAGTTAATTGTAGTCACGAATAAAATATTCTGTCAGTGTTCTGTTCATCTATATCTGGCAACAAAATTGTAGGAGAGTTCTATATCCCTCCCTCTATGTGGGTACGCTGGGAACGGAATGCACGGGTCTACTTAATATAATTACACGTATATGCCTTAACTTCAAATTGTCGTCAAGATTTCAATTTATGGCTTCAATCTTTTTCTTTGGTAAAGATCTTTCCGCAACCATAGATATTCACGAGCTCAGCGCACACAGCGCAAATTTGCCACGTGACAATTCATTAAATTGTCCCTGGTCACATGACCAGTGTTAGCCTTCCTGAAATATTGACCATCTGAACGTT
Source organism: Aldrovandia affinis (assembly GCA_029706075.1). Classification (NCBI taxonomy): domain Eukaryota; kingdom Metazoa; phylum Chordata; class Actinopteri; order Notacanthiformes; family Halosauridae; genus Aldrovandia; species Aldrovandia affinis. Next base: position 5,942,190 of record JAINUG010000009.1, on the reverse strand, counting down.
GCACTCTCAGCCTTTACAATAAGGTGAAGGTGACAAGCCTTAACTGGAAAGGAAAGTGTTGGATATAATGCTTATTCCGTCCCATCTGATCACGAAATAAATAGACAGCTAGTTAGCTAAAAGCTAAGCATATGCGCCCCAAGAGAAGCTAACCAGAAGGTAAAACAAAAGGTTTTAGCACGCCTGTTGACTTAAACTATCCTAGTTACCCACTGCATACAGATGTTTAGTGATACTGTGGAACAATTTATGGAAGAATGATTGTTTTGACAACATGATGCAGGGTGAAGCTCCATACCGAACACAGTGGTTTATATATTGATCGCGTTTGTTTAGATGCTAGCTATAGCTTATCATATGTGGGTTTGTACTAACGTACGCAGCTGCATCCGTTTTGAGCACTTCCTAAATAATTCACTTAATTAGAATAACTAGTTGATTTGTAGGTTATTTTTTCTGTAATGTATACTCGAAGCCTGATATTCATCTTCTGCAAGCCAATATTTTGACCTTTTTACAACTTTGAATATTTGTCATATTTAATTTGCGGCGTATTGTATGAAGAGAGATTTGTCAATAAAACTGTTTAATTGTACTAAGTATACAGGTGTGTGTGTGTTTAAGTTATGTACATATCTAGGCCTACCAGTTTTTCGTATAAGACATGCGTTCAATTTGCAGCATATCCGATACACTTTGTATTTGCCATGTACTGCCAGGACTGCCCAAGTGATTCGGTGATTGTTTCATCACTGGGATTACTTTTAAATTATTTAATTTATTCAACCATTTAGTGTGTCAATATGGCCTACAGTACCCGGATGATGTTACACTCGCGCTCTGTCGTGGCAAGGCTGAACCGACTATGCTGGCAACTGGTGCCAAGATCCCATCTGACCATCAAAGCCACCGCACCATGCTACAAAGCGGTAATTTTCGACATGGGCGGCGTACTGCTGCCCTCGCCCTTCCACAAGGCAACAGGTAAGAGTGCTCAAATGCCTGGCAGCCTTTGTCACAAATTTTAAACACAAACTATGAACACAGATCTGTTTATTGTCTGGTTTCATTAATTTCTTATTCCTTAGTCAAATTATTGTTCCCTATTCTGTATGAATTTTCCTTAATTGTTTTTCGTCTCTTCTCTTAGAATGGGAGCAGCAGAATGGCGTTCCAGTAGGCACCATTGGCCAGGCCATCAGGGCCGGCGGTGAAGGAAGCACATGGAAAAAGTTCATGCGGGCAGAGCTGGGGCCTGAAGAGTTTGCAGAGGCGTTCAGCAAGGAGTGCACAGAGATAGTGAGTTTATAAATTTGCCTTCGTTTTATTGCAGTGACATCTGGAAACATGCTAAGGTACGATTAGCCCGTTGAGCTAAAGACCAAGGTGCCCAGCACAATGGAAATTACCTCACTCCTACTGCTTCTACAGGGGTGATGTCACAGTCTGTATCATGCCCACGGACATCTGTGAAGCACTTTGAGCTGCATTTCAATGTATGAAACGTAAACAGTAAACAGCACTTATTATTATTATTATTATTATGCTAACATTTTGCAGACCACCAATTTATTCAATGCTGGGTGAGCCAAATACATGCACACATATATGCAACATTGCAACATGGACAACAAAAGTCACCTCCAGGAATCTGTTCATGGAATAGCACATTTAGCACATGTCTTGAGGATGTGGGTGCTGCCTGACCCGCTACCTGCCACCTGACTCCCCTGTCCTATGAGACTGGCATCCAGACAGACTGAGCCCCGTTAGTTGTCTCCATGGTGCTGCTCTTGCTTTGCAGGGCCAAGAACGAGTTCTATTGTGCTGTTCTGAATGCATATTTGATAAATACAGCTGTCCTCTCTCCCCCCGTAAAGGCAGGCTGCCCTGTCCCAGCTGGTTCCTTCTTCTCGGCCCTGACCACGGGCTCGATGGCCCAGCCGCTGGACGCGGTGATGGACGCGGTGAGGTGTCTGCGCGCCGAGGGCCTGAAGACCGCCGTGCTGACCAACAACTTCTTCCTGCCGGGCGGCGCCACCTTCCTGCCCCTCGACCGCTCCCTCTTCGACGTGGTGAGTTGCCACGCGTCGCGCGTACTCGCCCTTGAGTCCTGCACTCGTTCTTGCGCTTGTCTGACTCGAGATTTGTCTGTGACTTCATCGATTTTCTTGGTCTGGCATTGTTCTCTTAGTCTTGTTATATGTGCTCACGTGTAAGTCGATCTGGATAAGTGCCTCGATGTAAATTAGAGTACCAAAACGTGTTCCAGTCAGTGTTCCTGCATTGTGGTATGGGGCCAGAGTTTCATTGGGTTGTTGCTCGCCTCTGTTGATGCAGATAGTGGAGTCGTGTCTGGAGGGCATGTGCAAGCCCGACCCCAGGATCTACCGTCTGTGTGCGGAGAGGCTTGGGGTGTCGCCACAGGAAGCCGTGTTCCTGGATGACGTCGGCAACTTTGCTAAGGCTGCTGCCCAACTAGGTATGCGCGCAATTAAGGTGAGCGAGCGACTCCCGTGCGTGGTTGTGTGTGAACTATGGTCTGTTTTTCTTTTTGCTTTACAATACCTTCATCACTATAACTGTATTTTTAGTTCAATATTATACCACTTCTCTCCTTATTATGGGGTTTGAATGTTGCATAGTTTCTTTGGTCTGTGTCCCTAATGCATACATCCTGTTTGTTTTACTCTGTTCCTCTCAGGTAGTGGACCCTGTGAGGGCAGTGAAGGAGCTGGAGGCTGTCCTGGGGTTCCCCCTGTCAGGGTTTCTTCCTGGAACCCGTGCTGTAAGAAGAGCCATGCAGCTCCCAGTTTCCCAGCTCGCCCAGTACCTGCAAACCGCCCTCCACCTGTCTGACACAGGTACGCTGTGCGTCCTGTACCCTGGGGGTGACTGCACCTGGTGGAGATGGGCTGATGCCATAGTGACCGTGACAGGGGTTTACAATGTCAACAAATTCAGACAATATGATGAAAATAAAAGCAGAGTCATTGCAAATGTTACCCAATATTTACAGTGCCGATTCCAAAGCAATCATATTTGACCATGTAGCGGAGCTCAGAGACGTGAGAGAAGCAGTAAGTGTGTGATTAGGTCCCTTGACTGGGGACCTTGGTCTTTAGCTCAGCGGGCTAATCGCTGCTTTTGTTGTGCATAATGGCCAGTTAGGGCCGTGGTTCATAACCCGCAGAAGACCCATTACAACCAGAAATGAATAATTTAACTTATTATTGAAATTGGATATGGTGGTCAAATTTTCCAATTTTGGTTTATGTTTGAATGTATTGACCAAGAAGCCCTCCTTCCCATCTCTTGGTACACCACAGACTGTGATCTAAGATTATAGCTCGGACAGCACCTCATGTCCGTTGTCCAGGCAGTCATGGTTGTGTGATGTGCAGGTTGACTCAACCCAAGAGGCTTGCTCTCTAGAACGTCCTGAAAGGGAAGTTACAGATTGGTCTCCTGCAATATGATTGGCCCCAACTGCCCAAGGTCATGATTTGTCAGAAGAGATTTGTCAGAGTTTATTGGCAAAGCACTTCCCTGGTCAGGCTTCTAGTACTGTACGGTTATGAGCAGTCTGGTCAGGCTCATAGTACTGTAAGGTTATGAGCAACCTGGTCAGACTCATAGTACTGTAAGGTTATGAGCAGCCTGGTCAGGCTCATAGTACCGTAAGGTTATGAGTAACCTGGTCAGACTCATAGTACTGTAAGGTTATGAGCAGCCTGGGCAGGCTCATAGTATCGTAAGGTTTTGAGCAGCCTAGTCAGGCTCATAGTACCTTAAGGATGTGGGCCTGATAAGTGAGGTTAAGGTGTGGCTGGTATGAGAGAGGGTGGTTGATTCTATGCTTGGTCTGTGTCTCAGAGTCCGTCAGCGTTCGGCAATTTAGCCATGGCCAGTCCAACCCCACCTACCTGCTGAGTGTGGGTGGGCGCCAGATCGTCCTGAGGAAGAAACCCCCAGGGGCCCTGCTGCCGTCCGCGCACGCCGTGGAGAGGGAGTTCAGGTGGGGTCTCATAGTCTGCTCTGCTCTTCTCTCTTCCTCTGCCCTCTTTGCTTCTTTTTATGAATGGACAGTGCTGTGTGTGATTGGCTGTGTGGACGTCAGGTGACGGGGTGGTGGTGTGTGATTGGCTGTGGGGATGTCAGGTGACGGGGTGGTGGTGTGTGATTGGCTGTGGGGGATGGCAGGTGACAGGGCGGTGCTGTGTGATTAGCCGTGGGGATTGTCAGGTGACAGGCCAGTGGTGTGTGATTGGCTGTGGGGGATATTAGGTGACAGGTGTGTGTTTTGCAGGGTTCTGAAGGCCATAGGCAGTGCTGGAGTCCCTGTACCTGAGGTCATCGCGCTCTGTGAGGATCCCAGGTGAGAAAGCTGGATGCATGTATGACCATTTCTGCACAAATGCATGGAACTGAGTCTGAAACACCCAATGGCTCTTATTTAATTGTTGCCATTGCTGAACCTATCACAGGAAAGTAAAGTACATAACTTAACTTGGGAGGAGGGATTTATTTTCGTACAGAGAGAGATGCTGTCAATCAGCTCTTGACTTGCAGACAGGCTTCCTGAAATGCAAGTGTGTGCAGCGGTAATTCCAATGCAGTACAGTAGCTACCACTGGGTCCAGACTGGGGTCCACCTATTGATTAACGCTGCTCTAGACCAGTGTTTCTCAATCCATTCCTACAAGGTACACTGCCCTGCATGTTTTCATTCCAACCACCACTTAATCATGCTCAAGTGATCATTAACAGACGACCGATGCAGATGATGGGTTGGGAGCGGAGGTTGGAATTAAAATGTCCAGGGCAGTGTGCCCTGTAGGAATGGATTGAGAAACACTGCTCTAGACTGTAGTTAAACGAGGAGCCAAGATGGTTCGCGTCATGATGTGTTCTTATGTTCTTCTATTCGTCCCTCGCTGTGGGTCAGCATCCTGGGCACACCCTTCTACCTGATGGAATTCTGTCCAGGGCGTGTGTTCCTGGACCCCTCTCTGCCGGGCTTGTCCCCAGAGGAGCGCCGGGAGGTGTACAAGGCTATGACCAACGTCCTGTGCCAGATCCACCGAGTGGACATCAGTGCCGTGGGGCTGGAGGACTACGGCAAGCCAGGCAGGACATGATTACTCTTCAACCTGCTTCCGTTTACATTCCTTGATTATCAATCAAGCTGTTAATTAGCTGAAGAATCAATGCTAATAGGTATAGCTACCCAATTTTATTGTGATATAATCACAAAATGATTTAGTGTTTGCTTGGATCTACAGATTATCTGAACTTGTGGATAAATGTAGCACATTCTTTGTTCCCTGTACCTGAATTCAAGGAATATTGACTTTGTGAATACCCGTTAATCCGATCTGTGGAGATTAATGCTCATGAGAAAGCTATTGCGTTACACAGTTAACAGACGGATTTAAGTTAAAAGTGTAGTGTATTGTCTATAATGATTCAGTTGATTTTTACTTAATTAAACCTCTCGTTGGCATTTACTTTCTCTAATGTGATGTGAAGAAAGAACATCACAATGTGAGACACAATTAAGAGGAGGCTTTGAATGGCTTTGAGGCAATGAATGGCGCTCCCCGGGTTACGCAAGGGTTCCGTTCCTGAAGGCTGTCCTTAAGTAGAATTTTCCGCAAGTCTGGATATACCGTGCACTGTATTTAAAAGAGATTTAAAGGACAAAAAAATCAAAAATGATCATTTAAATAATTTATGTATTTTCCATCACCTTCAATGACAGTCTGCTCGCCCTTTTCGGAACTAACGCAAACTTGGTGGGCTATTGAAAAAATGTAATTACGGTAGAATTCAATTTCCGTAAAGTCACATTTTCCGTAAGCCGAGGTTTGCGTGACCCGAGGAGTGTCTGTGTTCCGTTATTTGGCTTGCTTGCTAATTAAGCTAAATAAATGAAAACCGGTTGAGACCAATGGTCCAGCTCACCAGCCACCACTGACTTCAGATGCATATTTGACCCAGTTCTGGCTGCTGGGCTGTCCCATTGGCTAATGAGGGACTGATTCCCAGACAGTCTGTGGTCTCTGAGTGCCCCCCCCCACCTCCACCCCTAGGAGAGTATATGGGCCGGCAGGTGCACAGGTGGACCAAGCAGTACAGGGCCAGCGAGACGCACCCCATCCCCACCATGGAGAGGCTGATCCACTGGCTCCCACTCCACCTCCCCAAACACCAGAAAACCACCGTGGTGCACGGGGACTTCAGGTGAGAGACGCCTGTACACACACACACACACCTGTATGTACACAAACACATACACACACACACACATTAGATAAAGAAACCTGAGGTATACGATTTCAAAGAACCCCCCCATCCTGCTTTCTCAGGCTGGATAACCACCCGGACACACAGACACACAGACACACAGACACACAGACACACAGACACACAGACACACAGACACACAGACACACAGACACACAGACACACTTATGTCCAGGTCTACATTTACCGTTTCAGAATACCTCCCACTAGTGTCAGAATAATAAATAATAGCTACGCACATTTTAAGAAGGCATTTACTTTGTGTACACGCATGTACAGTACATCTCATTCATACATGGATCATGGAAAATGTTTGGCCCGTAAGCACCATTTCTAAAAAGAATCTGCCCCCCACCCCTAGGAAGCAGTAGCTGAAGAACCCTGAGGTATGTGATTTCAAAGAACCCCCCCCATCCTGCTTTCCCAGGCTGGATAACCACACACACACACACACACACGCACGCACGCACGCGCACCTGTACAGACACGCATACACACCTGTACACAATACACACCTGTACACAATACACACAGTAGCTGAAGGACTCTGAGGTATGTGATTTAACGGAGCTCTTGTCCAGGCTGGATAACCTGGTGTTCCACGCGCAGAGGCCCGAGGTCGTGGCGGTGCTGGACTGGGAGCTCTCCACGCTGGGCGATCCTCTCTGCGACCTGGCCTCCAGCTGTCTGGCCCACTACCTGCCCTCAGACCTCCCCATCCTACCAGGTAGGGCCGTGCCTAGTCTCCACCACACACTCTCTCTCTCTCTCTCTCTCTGTCTCTGTCTCTGTCTCTGTCTCTGTCTCTGTCTCTGTCTCTGTCTCTGTCTCTGTCTCTGTCTCTGTCTCTCTCTCTCTCTCTCTCTCTACAGAGTGCCTGGAAAGAGAAGTTAAGGTTTAAATATACTTCACTTTAAATAGGCGTCCGCGTACGCAAGATGGCTGCCACGTATATCCTGCGGTCGTTGGGAGTGTCCTTTGTGCTCGTACTCAAGAAATTAACGTTACGCGTACGCGAGGTGCAATGCCGACATAAATCGTGGGGGCAGGCAAAAAAGTGGAGGGTGATGGCAAGCCACTCTGCTTCACCGTCGAGTGGGGCCACCCGACGAAGCAAGTCATCAAGTATCCTGCCGGACATACGGAAATACTGATGGTGCTTTTCATCATAAATTTCTGTCATCAGTAGAATTAGAGAAACATACTCTTCTTCGTTACCCTGGGATACATTTAATGGTCTAATATAACATCTCTTGTTTAGTTTAGTTTATTTGACATTTCACTTTAAAAAAAACAATACATGGTTACATCCCGATGTACATGTTGGCGCCACTGCCGCTGTTTCTGCTGTTTCTGCCGTCTTCTCAAGATGTACATCAAAACAACCTTGTGCAGAATCAGAAGTAGTTGTCAACGTACTTTGTTTTGGCTCTGACCTGCCCCCTAGTGGATATAGCTTTTAAACATCCAGACAGACAAAAAGTATACAGTGGGGTATGTGAACAATGCCACTCACACGCATGCGCTGATTAAGTGAAGTATATTTAAGCCCTTTGTTTGTGAGGGTAGTTTTCTGTGATCTGATTGGTTCTAGTAAGTGTGAGTAAGCGTTCTATTATAGGTCAGTGGTTGAGTTGACTTGCCGCCTCAAATTGGAGATGGTGCAGGTATAACCACACTGTGTACTGTGCTGTTGTGTAGATATAACCACACTGTGTACTGTGCTATGGTGTAGGTATAACCACACTGTGTACTGTGCTGTGCTGTTGCAGGTATACCCACACTGTCTGTACTGTGCTATGGTGCAGGTATAACCACACTGTGTCTGTACTGTGCTATGGTGCAGGTATAACCACACTGTGTCTGTGTCTGTACTGTACTGTGCTATTGTGCAGGTTAACCACACTGTGCAGGTATAACCACACTGTCTGTACTGTGCTATGGTGCAGGTATAACCACACTGTCTGTACTGTGCTATGGTCTGTACTGTGCTATGGTATAACCACACACTGTCTGTACTGTGCTATGGTGCAGGTATAACCACACTGTGTGTCTGTACTGTGCTATGGTGCAGGTATAACCACACTGTGTCTGTACTGTGCTATGGTGCAGGTATAACCACACTGTGTCTGTACTGTGCTATGGTGCAGGTATAACCACACTGTGTCTGTACTGTGCTATGGTGCAGGTATAACCACACTGTGTCTGTACTGTGCTATGGTGCAGGTATAACCACACTGTGTCTGTACTGTGCCATGGTGCAGGGCTCAGTCAGTGTGACCTCTCTCAGCTGGGCATTCCCGTAGCGGAGGACGTGTTTGCTCAGTACAGCCGTGCCATGGGGCAGGAGGGCATCGCTAACTGGCAGCTCTACATGGCCTTCTCCTTCTTCAGAGTGGCTGCCATCCTGCAGGGTGTCTACAAACGCTCCCTCACAGGTAGGAGAGGCCCCGCCCCCACACTGACACACCTGCCCACATTCTCAGGAGCTACCTGCTCCTTGCATATGTATCGCTGAATGAAAGCACGTGAATACAGAGTTAACTCCCCTCACCTGGTTTCTTGGGTCTGAAACGGTTGCAGATTTTTAAGGTGAAAACAAAAGCCAACAGAAGTCGTGTCTCTCCACCGGGGACCACAGCAGTGAAAGAAGAATTTTGTTCTGAATATTGGTGTAGAAGTAGATGTTTCTTATAAAAATTGCCAGTAACCTGCAGGAATTTTACTGCTGTCTAAAGGGCTGAAGTATTCGAAATGTTTTCACCCGGGTCTGGCACAGATGTGTTCGTGTGTGTTTGTCGCCCCCTGCAGGTCAGGCGAGCTCTGCCAGCGCAGAGGGCAAGGGGAGGCTGGCCGAGCAGATGGCAGACCTGGCCTGGGACTTCGCCACCAAGGAGGGCTTCCGTGTCTTCAACGCCATGCCCGGCGGGCCCCCGCGGGGGGGCGGGGGCGCCGTGGGGGGGGGTAGCAGCTCATCCCCAAGTCGGGCTTCTCCACCAGGGCGGGGCTTCAGCGGGGCAGCCCCTTAAGCACAGACCGCCCCCTGCTCTCCGTCCAGCCCTCCTCTGTAGCCGCAGGGTTCCTGATTGTCTCGCCAGCCGGGCTGCCCCCCAGGGTCCAGGAGCTGCACCTCCAGCTGGAGCGGTTCATCCGGGAGCATGTCCTCCCCATCGAGCAGCAGCTGCGGGAACACCAGGCCTCCCCCAGAGGTGGACACCCCACCCCCTCCTGGAGGAGCTGAAGGTTCATGAAGGCTTATAAGCAGCCTGGTCAGGCTCGTAGTACCGTTAGGTTATGATCAGCCTGGTCAGGCTCGTAGTACCATTAGTTTATGATCAGCCTGGTCAGGCTTATAGTTGCTTTAGGTTATGAGCAGCCTGGTCAGGCTCAGGTTCATACAGCCTGGCCAGGCTCTTTAGGTTATGATCAGCCTGGTCAGGCTCATAGTTTCCTTTAGGTTATGAGCAGCCTGGTCAGGCTCATAGTTGCATTTAGGTTATGGGCAGCCTGGTCAGGCTCATAGTACTGTTAGGTTATGAGCAGCCTGGTCAGGCTCATAGTACTGTTAGGTTATGAGCAGCCTGGTCAGGCCTACTGTTAGGTTATGTGGTGGTTCATTACCTTTAGGTTATGAGCAGCCTGGTCAGGCTCATAGTACTGTTAGGTTATGAGCAGCCTGGTCAGGCTCATAGTACTGTTAGGTTATGAGCAGCCTGGTCAGGCTCATAGTTTCTTTTAGGTTATGAGTAACCTGGTCAGGCTCATAGAATCGTAAGGTTATGAGTAAACTGGTCAGGCTCATAATAAGGTTATGGGCCGGAGAAGTGAGGTTCGCCACAAATGGGGGTATCCCTCTAACCGTGGGCGAGGGGGGCTGTATCTTGCCGTCTGCAGGGAAAGGCGAGGGAGCAGGGTCTGTGGAACCTCTTCATCCCGGTGGAGACGGACCCCGACGGCAGGTTCGGGGCGGGCCTGACCAACGTGGAATACGCACACCTGTGTGAGGTCATGGGCCGCTCGCTGTACGCCTCTGAGGTGAGGGGCATTATGGGAGCGACTGCAGCGTGCCGTGGAAATCGGCTGGGAATCCAGATGGAAGGAAAGACGCAACGCTCTAGGCCTGCGCAGGTTCAGAATCTTTATTCATGAGCTGTACCAGCATTACAGGGGCCCAGATACCTTGCCTGCAGAAGTCTGCCTGGTGGTCTGTGGGCCTCCTCCTTATAGTACATAAGTGTATGTAACGGAGTTGGTTCTGCCCGCAGCGAGTTTCGGACCGAGGCGCTTTGATGAATGATCTGCTGCCACTGATGTTCGTCTTTTGCTCTGTCATGCCACATTAGTCAATTATGGGAACTTACAAGACTGACGCAAGATTATTAAAGGTTCGGTTCGTCTTTTGCTCTGTCATGCCACATTAGTCAATTATGGGAACTTACAAGACTGACGCAAGATTATTAAAGGTTCGGTTCTTATTCAGTTACTTGTGTCTGGTTAAATATTCCGTGTGATTCTGGTGCAATTTACCTCCCTCAGTGCAGGATGGTCACCTAATACAATCACGTTGTTGAACCAGCATCTTTTTTGAGTGACTTTACAAGGAATTTTTACACTGGTATATACAGAGCTTGCAACAGGATCAGTTTTCAGTTTGTCTGTGGTCTTCTAGTTCTCATTTCTTTTGTTTTGTGGTGTTTTCATTGTGCAATCATTGTTCTGTTTGTTCTGTCTTTTTCTCTGCTCTCTTTTTTTTTTTTTAAAAAAGTTGCATACCAAATAAGGTACAAGTTGATCTGATTTGTCATTTGAATGCTGTGGGATGTGTTGAGATGTTGACAGGGTTGTGTGGGAAGTAGCTCTCATGTGTTCATGTATAAATAACGTGTGTATTCAGGTGTTAATGACCCGTGCGTGCATGTGCGTGCGTGTGTGTGTGGGGGGTGCGTGCTTGTGCGTGCGTGTGTGGGTTTGTGTGTGTGCAAGCTAATGTCCCGTGTGTGTGCAGGTGTTTAACTGTTCGGCGCCGGACACGGGGAACATGGAGGTTTTGATTCGGTACGGGACAGCGCAGCAGCAGGAGGAATGGCTCCACCCACTCCTGGCCGGCACCATCCGCTCCTGCTTTGCCATGACCGAGCCCAAGGTCTGACCCGCCCGCCCATGTGCTGAGACACACCCCCTGCACACACACACACACACACACACACACTGTTGTACATAGAGGAACATACACACACTACTAACAAACCACCCTACACACACACACACACTGCCGTACATAGAGGAACATACACATGCAAACCACCCTATGCACACTGTCGTACATAGAGGAACATACACACACTACTAACAAACCACCCTACATGTACACACACACACACACGCACATGCACACTGTCGTACATAGAGGAACATACACACACTACAAACAAACCACCCTACACACACACACACACACACACACACACACACACACTGTCAATTCCATTTCAAACCACCCTCATGTCAATTTTAATTTACAAACAAACCACCCTACACACACACACACACACACACTGTCAATTCCATTTCAATTCAGTCCATTTTTATTTACCCACCAGGAGGTGAGCTAATAAGTGAAATCAGATGGAGTTAAATAGCCGTGTTCTAGGCGATTACTGTGCCATTGCAAAGGAGCGGCCTCATGCTGCACTGTTGTTGGCACTGCAGTGTTTACATGTGGATTACTGCATCATGGTGGCAACTTTGAGCTCTGTCCACAAAGACGTTGGATTAGTTCTTAAATATATATATATATTATTATTTTTTCTCTCTCTCTCTCTCATGTAATTTAACACTGATAGATCTGGACCGAGTCTAGGCTTGCACATACATGAGTTGGAGAAAGACACGTGCGCAACTTTATACCGGCAGACTGGGCGCCCAATTGACCAGCAGGGGTCGCTGGTGTGCGACGAGACACAGAAAACCCTGTCAACTGCATTCCTCCCTCCCTGAGCGATGCTACTTTCTCATGAAAATCGGCATTGACACTGACACTTTTTTAAAACGTAGTAAGCCATTTGATGCAGAAGTTGTTGTATTTAGACTTGAGCAATTGCCAACGTATTTCTCATGAAAGCGAAAGTGACATTTTTTCTGGCGTTTACGGGAAATATTGAAGGCTTTTAAATGGGTTATCTGCCACTGTAACACAATAAACATTCTCTAAAACTTTAAATAATCACCGTACATGCACACTGATAAAGAAGGGATACTACAAACACACACACACACACACACACACACACACAAACAAACACAGCCATGGAAATGAACTGACACAACTGACAAGTTGTTACATTGACACACAGACTCTGGTGACATCACACACATTGTGACACTCTCACCTTCTCTCTACGACAGGTGGCTTCTTCAGACGCTACCAACATAGAGGCGTCCATCAGGGAGGAGAACGATTCGTACATCCTCAACGGACACAAGTGGTGGACATCAGGTGGGAAGGCTGCCTCTACAGTCTCTCCTGTCATTGTATACTTGTGTCTTTATCCACTGCTGTGTATAGCATTAACATTATCATTATCATTAATATCAGAGGATAGGTTCCCCCTTTTAGTCTTGGTCCTCCCAAGGTTTCTCCCTATGCTCTTGACCAAGGGAGTTTTTCTTTGCCTCTGTTGTCTTAGGCCTGGGTTCTGTTTTGTTAAGCGGTTTGTGACAATATATTGTAAAAAGCGTTGTACAAATATATTTGTTTTGATATATACCCCATTTCAACAAAAATACTGGAGAGCTACTGCTACACAAACAGTATAAACAAGCTGGGGTGGCCTAGCATCCCCGTGAAATATTACATTTTCAGTTTTTGGGGATTTGGGTCCCCTCGCTCCAGAAAGACTTCTACCTAACCAGGTGACCGGTGTCTACACCAGGGGCGCCAAATTTAATTTGCAATCAACATGAAGGCTATAAACTAGACCCCAGCAAGGCCAGATATATCAAGAAATGGAGGTCCCAGGAGCTGGACCAATGGAGAAGATTGACGGTCAGTTGGGATCTCCTGTATGTGCATAGGTCACAATCCAGCACCATTTGTGATGCCTGGCGCATTGAAGCTGTTCTGGCGGCTCGTGGTGGCCAAACGCCCCATTAATAATAAATAAAATAATAAACTTTATTTGTATAGCACCTTTCATACAAAATTGTAGCCCTAAGTGCTTTACAGCAGATAAATTACATGTACAGAGAGCTTCACATAAAATACAGTAAAATAGACATAAAATATAAACATAAAAACAATGAAAATAAAACCCACGTGACAATAACAATAAAAGTAGATAAATTAAGATACAAATAGGGTACATTAAATGCATAATTAGCAAAAGGCTAAAGTGAAGAGAAGTTTTTAGCTTTTGAAAATATTTAGCGAGCTAGCTTAGGTAAGGTGTTCCATAGCTTTGGGGTGTAATTGACAAAGGCTGCATCCCCGATTAAGACACTTTATGTTGGTGTTTCCTTTCCTTTCTATACTACTGTAGTTACCTGTATATTGTATGCTCAAAAAATGGAAAATGATATTATTTTATACAGTTTTGATAATATTTTATGCTCAGTAATATTGCATACCCTCTAAATGCATGCTAGTAAGCTGAGGTTACCTTTCTGATAATTGTTTAGCTGAGTCAGTCAAAAATGTGTTTGAGAGTATGAACAAAATGGTGAACAGCAATCATCAGCTACATGTAACGCCAGCATCTATCTACATCAGGGTTGGGGGTTAGTTCCATTTCAATTCAGCCAATTTGGAATTGAATTGAATTTCAGTTCATGAATTGAAATATCCTCAAATCAATTCAATTCATTTTCCTGACTGGCTTGTGGTTTTGGGGGCAATATTCCATTTCAGGAATTGCCCCCCTCCCCGTGATGCCAGTGTAGTTTTGCCCATCAGTAAAATGGTGATGTGTGCTTGTCCTGCCCCCCAGGAGCACTGGACCCCCGCTGTAAGCTCTGTGTGTTCATGGGAAAGACGGACCCCTCCGCGCCCCGTCACCGCCAGCAGTCCATGGTCCTGGTTCCCATGGATGCGCCTGGAGTCAGGGTGGTCCGGCCCCTTTCGGTCTATGGTATGGAGGACGGCCCTGGTGAGTGAGCAGTGCAGTCTACATTATTATTTTTGAATGCTGTTTTTCCCCTCTCGATTTGGAGTGCCCAATCGTATTCTAAGACGCATCGTGACAATCCCCGGATGAGACCCCAGAGCATTAGGAGACAGGGAATGGAGTTTGCGGTCTACGGACCGGGTCTTCATTGATTCTCTTCCCCAGAAACGGGAAAGAAAAACAGCGGCAGAGCAGAATAAATAACATAAACAAAATCTTTGCCGCAAAACTTTCTGGCGAAAACAATAAACAAAAACAACAAACTAAATTATAGTCTGCCTCCTCCCAGATGGAAACCCCTTTCGGGGAATCCACACAAGCACAAACACAGACCGGTAGCACTCTGCACACATCACACTTACATCGACACACACAGACATATTGCGTCTTTTCAGACCGGCGTTCCTCTTTAACCTCAACAGGCACACAGACATTTTGCAACCTTTCAAGCGCTTCCACCTCACACACGTTCCGTGGCTTTGCAGTCGCTTTCACTCTATCCAGGCACACAGAGACACTTGCCACTTTTCAGTGTGAGTTCTCTACCCATACACACAGGAAGCACTCTACACAGTCACGCCATGCATACCACGACAAGACTCACATACAGATTCCACATACAACGACGGCAGCCGCACACCTGCACTTAAATAGCCTAAATTTGATCAGGTGGAACTCGTCAGGCAATCAGACGGTCTGCCGTTCACACACATACTCACACACAAACACAATCCATCAAGTGAATTGTTCACGTGACATCCACATCAATGAACTCTCACAGATAAGTTAATGCACCTGGGACTAGCATTCCTGGCCAGTAATACACACCCTCTTGCAATTTCGCAAAAATGGGAGATTGCTAAACTTGGCCACGGAAAGTCCAACTGTCCCAGAGTCATCCACAGGAGTCCTGTGGTAATACAGGCAATGTTGCTCCCCCACCATTGTGGAGACAGACTCCTTCCACAGTGTGATTTATTTATTAAGGCACAAAAAGAAAAAGTGCTTCAAGTGCACAGTGCAAATGGGGAAAGGGATGAGCAAACGTTTCAGTCAGCACTTATGAGACTTCGGACTGAAATGTTTGCTTCTCAGCGGCGTGAAAATGCTTCTCGTACGTTTGCAGTGTGCTCTACTCATCGGGACACAAGGCAAGCCCGATGGGATGAGTTTAGTTGTGCCGTCTTCATAGGGAAGTTCATCCTCATACGCTGCAGTTAGACTGTCAATCTCCCTCCCACTATTCTGCACACTGACACTGGGATCTCATATGGTGCTCTTTTTTCAGAATTTGTTATACATTATGATCAGCAGTGCGTCTCCCTATGTAGAAGTCAATCATTTAAACTCATTTCATATTACTTTACACAATAGACAGTGAGATGACTTAAGAAATGACCATTACATACATTGTGTGTTATTCAAAGCCTATTTATTTTAATGAATGAAGGCAAATGTAGTATTCTCAGCAGGTCATTTGTCTTGCTATACCTGATACCTTTTGCTCTGCAAAAGAGCAAAGCGGGAAAGAACCTGGTAGCCGAGACTAACGGATAGCTAATTTGTTGAATTAAGTTATTTCACCTAAATCCATAGGTTGTGTCGGGGTTCTCAATCTTGTTCCTGGAGGCTCACATGGTGTTCTGGTTTTCATTCTCACTCGGCACTCGATTAAAGCGGTTGATCACACCGTTCACTCGCCTCACCTGACCTGGTTTTTTGTGTCCAAATTGGTTGCAGATTGTAAGGTGAGAACTAAAACCAACATGCCCTGTGGCCCTCCAGGACCCGGATTGAGAACCGCTGCTCTGCTTGTATTCTGTTCTCACCTGGCCTCCTATGGACTTGGCCCTGAACACGTTGGGGTCTTTAGATGGTGTTAGTCACGGAGATAGACTACAGCCTTATCTAGCATGCCTGTGCAAGCAAGGCGGATCCTGTTGCAAATAAACACTACGGCTTTGTTTGATAGTCTGAAGTCCAGTATTGCTGTGCGATAAAAAGCAAAGGGTAAACCCCTGTGTACTGATGACACCACTCAGGTGGTTTTGTGCATTTACAGTGCACTTCCTCAACGCCATCCATATTCTCTTTCATATTTCATATTCTTCATATACACTACTGGTCAAAAGTTTTAGAACACCCCCATTTTCCAGTTTTTACAGAAATTTAAGCAGTTCAAGTCCAGTGAATAACCTGAAATGGTACAAAGGTAAGTGGTAAACTGCCAGAGGTAAAAAAAATTATAAAAAAAATAAAATAAAAAAAATGTTAAAAAAGTTTAGGTTACCAAAAACTGAAAAATAATGTACATTACAGAGTTATAAAAAAAAGGCCCTTTTCAGGGAACAAGTGGGTTAAGAGTTAACGTGGGTTAACAGTCACTATGTGCAAGTCGACGACTGGATCCAGCAAAAGAGCCCCAGACCATCACACTTCCTCCTCCATGTTTGACAGTTGGTGTCACACACTGAGGAACCATCCTTTCGCCTACTCGACGGCGTACAAAAACCCTGTGTGATGAACCAAAGATTTCAAATTTTGATTCATCGGTCCATAAGACCTTCTTCCATAATATAATATTATAATTATAATATAATATAATATAATAATAACTGCCACTCGACCTGTCAAACCTTCCAGTCTTCAGTAGTACACTGGCGGTGCTTCATGGCCCAAGCAAGCCTATTTTTCTTATTTTGCCATCTTAGCAATGGCTTTCCTACTGCCACTCGACCTGTCAAACCTGCAGCTCGAAGTCTTCTCTTCACAGTTGAAACTGAGACTTCCTTACTTCGACCAGTGTTAAGCTGTGCTTGAAGCTGTTGTCCTGTGAGCCACCTATCACGCAAGCTGTTGACTCTCAGAAACTAGTCTTCTGATTTTGTTGTGGCTTTGGGTCTGCCGGACCTCTTCCTGTCAAAGTTTCCTCCAAAAGTCTCTTTTGATGGTGTAGGAAACTACTCACTGCCAAAAAATTGACATTATTTTTCAGTTTTTGGTAACCTAAACCTTTTTTTTAAAGCTCTGGCAGTTTACCGCTTACCTTTGTACATTTCAGGTTATTCACTGGACTTCAACTGCTTAAATTTCAGTAAAAACTGGAAAATGGGGGTGTTCTAAAACTTTTGACCGGCAGTGTAACTTTTTTCAGAAATCAGACATTTTTGAATAGGGCATTTATACAGCATCTTCTGTATAAATGTGATTTCTGAATACAGGTCAGTAACTCTTGTCTTCCCTCCTGGAACCGTGGGTCGACAGGGGGCCACGCTGAGGTGCTGTTTGAGAACGTTCGCGTGCCGCGGGGTAACATCCTCCTGGGGCCTGGACGCGGGTTCGAGATCGCCCAGGGCCGTCTGGGGCCCGGCCGCATCCACCACTGCATGAGACTGGTGGGCCATGCTGAGAGGGCCCTGGAGCTCATGAAGGAGAGGGTGAGAGCATGAGAAGGGACAAACGCATCCGGGAGCACCATCATCATTAACACCTTTATCATTAACACTATCGATACACAACCTGCTCATGGAGGAGAGGGTGAGAGCGTGAGGAGGGAGCAACGCACCCAAGAACACCATCATTAACACCTTTATCATTAACACTATCGATACACAACCTGCTGTTGTATTGCTGTGCAATAGTGTGACTCCCCCTCATAGTCTAACATATTAGCCAACTGGTCGCTTCGGGAGTGCTTAACCTGTATGTTTTTATGTTGGAGTTCTGTGACCCATCACCCCAACCGCTGAGCTGATACCCCTTTCACTTGCCCTCTTCTTAGCAATGCATTTAGCAACTGTGCGAGTGTGTGGTGTGTGTGTAGAACGAGTGGATTGAAGCCACAGATGTATTCAGTGTGTGTGACTGTCCAGTGCCGTGTTTCTCAATCCATTCCTACAGGGCACACTGCCCTGGAAATTTTTATTCCAACCTCCGCTTCCAACCTATCATCTGAATCTGTCGTCTGATAATGATCACTTGAGCATGATTAAGTGGTGGTTGGAATGAAAACATGCAAGGCAGTGTGCCCTGTGGGAATGGATTGAGAAACGCTGAGCCAGTGTACCTCCCAATATCTGCTTTGTGCACTGATTAAAATGATCTTTCAACAGGTATAAGTACCCATGAAAAGTAGCCAATTGGGATACATTTACCATGAACTTCTTGCATAAGCACAGCTTTGATGCTATCAACTGAGACCTCAATGATGAAGGGTTGTGTGTGATCTGGACTGTGTAAATGGGAGCCGAAGTGGGATAGGGGTTCTGTTTCTGTGGCGGCAGATCCATCCCTCAGATGGCAACCTGTGTATTAGAAACTCGCCCACAGTCATGGCTGTGTGTAGCCCACACCCCTTTGTGTTTGCCTATGATATCAGCATCTGGCATTTGCAGTAACTGGACTACATCGTAACTGATAGGGTTTTTAGCTGTATGAACAGAATGTGTATCAGCGATGACCATAAGTACCTTGGACCCCAGTGGATCTATTTGACCTTGCCAAAGAACATTGTTAGCTAAGTCAATAACTAAGCATGCTTTTGCTATTGCATCTGAACCCAGAATACTCCCTTCATGTGTTTTTACCATGCACAAAGGTGATATATATTTTGATTTACCAATCTGCAATGTCTGTGGAGTTGAAATTTTAGCTGGCAATGCATTACCTCCTACTCCCATTAATTTAACCGTTTTACCACTCTGGGGAAATTGAGTTCGGTGAGTTAATGAGCAAGCTGCTCCTGTGTCAATCAAAAAATTGTCTTGATAGCCTCCAACCAAAGCCATAACGCAGGGGTGGTCTTCCCCATCTGTAAATGTAGGTACATTTGGAGTGCTTTCAGTCTATGACTGTATTGTCTGATGCTGTGGTGCACCTGGCTGTTTTGGCCCTTTTCATTCCATCCCCCCCCTCCTTTCGACCAACATCGTCACTCGGAATGTCCAACCCGCTTTCCAATTGGAACACACACAGGGGCTTCTACTCTCACTCTGAATGTTTCCTGGCTTTCCACAATTAAAACAATTAAATGTAACCTGTCCCTCATTAGATGCTAGCAGAGCAAGCTTTTTCTTAGAGCTCTGCTTGGGGGGAAGAATTGAGTTCACACTCATTCCACGCTGTTGAACATTCCTGGATCTCCCTCCCTATATGTTGTCCGATGGGCTATGCGCTCAATTCCCTATTGAGTTGTAACAATGAATGTTGGCAGGTTGGAGAGACGCGATCTTTGTACCAAACTGGTGGTTCTGTGTGGCTCAGTTGGTAGAGCATGGCGTTGGCAACGCTTAGGTTGTGGGTTCAATTCCCACTGGGACCACATGTACTGAAAAAAAATAAAAATGCATTCACTGCTGTGAGTCGCTTTGGATAAAAGCATCCACTAAATGGCATATATTAAACAACGGAAAATAGTATCGTCACCTGTTAGTAGTACCCTGGTCCCTCCACCTCTGTTTTGATTATACACTCCTACAAATGTTCTGAGGAAATCGGTAGGGTGTTGCCCTTTCTTAGGCACAGACTCAAGAGTTGTATTCATGTCAGCCATAATGTGATAATCCACCATCTCACTTATTAGCCTTAACCCGCTGTCATGGTTGGGGAAAACAATGGGATTTCCTTGACCCTGCACGCTGCTACTTGACCCTTGCTACCGCTGTGGGAAGCACAGACTGTAATAGTTTACAACAATCCTTGTCCGTTAGTGAGTGCATTCGCTGTAGTGCTTCCACCTTGTCAACAACAACTGCAGTCGGGTCACCAACCCCGTGCCATTTCGGAAGTTGCTGTTGTAGTGCGGCCAGTTCTGACAGAGTGAGATCGCGTTCAGCCTGCTGATCCTCATACGCATATGTGATGGTTCCATTATCCTGTTATCGGCGATCTAGCACTTCTGCTGCCACCCTTTGGATATTCAGTATTTTAGTGAATTTCTGCTTTGCCATTTACTACATTCCGCCTGTCTCATGCTCCTCATCAATGAACTATCGTCACTTTCATCCTAAACAACATACCAAAGTCTGGGCTGTATTTGCTTGTCTGACTTCCCATTCATCATCATCAAAATTGTATTCTTTCTAAATTCTAAGTGAGTACTATGCGCTCTGCTACAGATTCCTCCAACTCCCTTGAATTTACTGTAAGTTTATTCTCCAAACTTTCAATGTCACATTTTAAGTTGGGAGCTTCCACAACTTTCTTTTAGTAAGTTTCGTTACGGGTTTCACAAGCAGTTTGAAGGTATTCAAAAACATCAGCTTTCTCTGGTACATTAAAAGGACCCTCCTTACAATGCTTGGCCAACCAGATGGCACCCTACAATTTCCAATCATTCACTGCCATTTCTACACTCCTGTTACAATGTAACTCCTGTAACACACTTTTGGTACTTGAAATATTGTCCACGGTCTGTGCAACTTTATACAAGCCCCTACTTGTACACTCAATTCTAGCCACTTGTATTTTAAAACATTACACAATTTTCGTAAGCATTCCTCTACAATATTACACACTTCAAGTCCGTTTCTTCACTTCGGGTTGGTAACTGGACTGACCGCAGGCTCCTGGTTCTTGTCCTTGTGCTTCAAATATGTAGTCTTTCAATAAAATGGAGAAACTACTGGGTTTGTCGCCCAAGTACAAATCGACAACCAATGATTGAAAAGAATGGTAGCACTTTATACATTGTGGGCCCTTCACACCCTTCTTTAGCCCACAGAGCACACAAAAAGTAATAGTTTCGACAGAATGAGGCATCAAAGTGGGGGAAATTGAACCTGGGGGAGATGAGAGGTTTAATTGGGATTTCTTGCCACTGATCAACACAAAATACTCAATAATGTAAAATAAATAAATAACTCTAAAGCAATTTATTAATTGATTAATAATGATTCACCTCCTAAAGGAGCTGAATACTTTTTATACCCACTGTTTACATAGTACTGAACCTGAATTGCTTCAGTAAAAATCTGTATAAATGGATTGTATATAGAAAATCATAAATCATTATTAACTATTAACCAACCAACGAGCATTAGCCATCGAGCGTTGCGATCGCTTAGGGTCCTTGCCTTACTCCTGCCTTTCTGTGGTGCCTCCTTGCAGGTGAAGTCACGGGTGGCTTTCGGTAAGCCCTTAGCGGAGCAGGGGACGATCCTGGCTGACATAGCGCACTCCCGGATGGAGATCGAGCAAGCCAGACTGCTGGTGCTTAAGGCTGCCCACCTCATGGACACCGTGGGGAACAAGGTAGGCTGTCAGGCCGGGTATTGAAATGAGTTTAGACAGGAACGTTAAGTGAACGTTAGCAGTGACTGAGACCTTGGGAGTCACTGTGGTTATTTGTGTAGGAAACCCCAAAAAGGGCTGAACTCTACTGTTGTACTGTATAGTCATGACAGTGGGCGTCACCAGTCCTTGCATTCAATCCAAGTACGTGTGCACTAAAACCACACCAGATGTTTCATGCTACCACTCAACTAGCTGAACGGCTTGCATTGGTTGCCTCTCCACATATTATTTATCTCACTATTGTGAAAAGAGCTTCACGCTGCCTCAAGGCCCTGGGGACAGTGGGGGTTGGTGCAGTTGGGTAAACAGAGGAAGAGGCCGCATATTCTGTGTACCCCACAGCTGCTCCCTGTAAAGTATTAGATGGCTTCCTCTTTAGAAAGCGTTCCTTTGTTATGGGTTGGAACACGTCGGTTAACCCTCCTCATACCACATCCATGTGCATTTTGTTTCTCCTAACCAGTGTCCAGATGGTTTCCTTTCTGTTGGCTAAAGCATTGGCAGCCAATCCGTTAAAACGGTGGTTCCCAAACTGTGGGTGAGGACCCATTGGGGGAACAATCGTTTTATATAATAAACTTTTCAATGACATTCACACATTAAACACAGCACGTGTTACATGCACTGAACTAGTTGCAGTGTACATGCATGTTGTTTTCACATGTAAGTTAAAAACAAACAAATTAATTAATACCATACTTGGACATACAGGGGGTAGACAAAATAATGTAAAATTAATGTCAATGCTAATTACTGTTAGCTTCTTCCGAAGAGACGACCAGGAGACTCAGCAGTCTGACTTGAAATGCAAGTTTATTACACACAGCGGTCCACAGCGAGTTGGTGAAGAGTCTAAAGTGAATGAGTCTCTCACCTGAATATATGGGTCAAAGACATGGCATGTCAATTCTGGTGTCCAAAGCATATGTATAATGTTAAAAATATGTAAACATTTTAAAACACTACATTATGTTACTCAACTCTCCCCTCTTTACTTACTCATATGAGTATTCATTGTAAGAAATGAAAATGTAAGGAGCTATTGAGCTCAAAAGTACCAAACTGTCCTTCCTGGGTAACGTCCCAGCTTAAAATCTAAGTACAAAAATATGCCAAAAATGTCAACAAAAAAAAACAACGTCATTTGCGTCAAAAAAAAAGTGCCGGATATTCAGGTGACGCAAGCGGACGCGCCCAGTATCGTAAACAAACCGAGCACTCATGGCAGCTGTTGAAATGTACTCAGGTGGTATCGGGTTTGCATGTTCAGTTTTGAATGTTAAATCCCAAATAAATTGTTGAAATTCTAATGATGTGCAAGTGTGGTTTTGTCAACTGTGGTGCTGTCTGCTAGCCACTGCTTTAGCCACCAATAGCTACCGTTATAGAAGTCGGGAGCTAACTAGCTCGTGTGGAGAAAATAACGTTAGGATAACTCACGAGCTCACGACTAGCACCAACTCCCATAGCGATAATAACGGTAGCTATCGGTGGCTAAAGCAGTTAGCTAACGTTACCACCACCATGATTCCTGAACTTTTGTTCTTGAGGCATAAACGGAGGTGTATGTATGACGGTACGACACGACCGCATTGCATTGTGGTACACGGGAGAAATTGTAGGGTACATTCGATGTACACTACAAATCACGGTGAATTGTGGGTATTTTCTCGTTCACTATATTGTGAACGAAATTAACAGTTTAGAATTCGTCGCATACTACAAAATGGCGTACACACTATATAGTGAATAGGGAGCGGTTTCGAACACGGCCTAACAGTTTAGAATTCGTTGCATACTACAAAATGGCGTACACACTATATAGTGTACTATATAGTGAATAGGGAGCGGTTTCGAACACGGCCTAAGTCTCTCTTAAAATGTTGATATTTTGACCTTTTCGGTCACTGGTGCATTATGTAGCAAAATCATGCGTCTTTCTGGATAATGTCTTTCTGGATAACATTTATGATGTTTTTATATTTTAAAACTGCCTATTTCATGTGAAATATGACATTGATGTGTTGAAGGTTAAGTTAGGCCAAGTTAGTGCCTGATTATAAAGGGAAAATAGGTTTTTTGTCCTCCCTGGATAACAATACGTCCTCCCTGGATAACAAAGATCTTCTGGACATGTCCTCTGTTATCCAGAATGGACATGTTAATGAATATAGTTTTTTATTAGTATTTGTAGATTTTTAGGCATTGAGTTGATATTGTTATATTATATTAATAACATAATTATGTATTTTTGATCTTTTATGGCATTTTTTTTATTTATTTATCTTGAATTCATATGATTCAATGATAGCAACACAGGTCATTATAATTGATTTTTGTGAGGTTATTGTCCAAATAATGAACAAATAATGCTATAATCTAATATTTAATGTTTTAATAAAGTTTTAGTATAGCTTTTGATTTTTCAAGGTCAGTTCTGTCCTTCCAGATGCCACTGTCTAATGAAGGGAGGCAGAGATAGTTCAGGGCCAGGAAGAACGAAGATACACAAGCTAGGGCTTTTGTTCTAGCGCAGAGACAACTGATTAAACTAATCAAGGTCTTGATTGTAGACCATGATTGGTGAATTAGTTGAATCAGGTGTTTTAGTGCAGGGCTAGAACAAAAGCCTGCAACCACACCGGCCCTTCTCGGATAAGATTGGACACCCCTGGATTAGGCTACTGAGGGTGAACCACCATGGATGGCCCTGCAAAATATAAAGACACACTGCAAAATTTTTGGTGTTTGCATTGCCTTGCCTTGCCTTGCCCAGTGAATGCCTCGTGCATTGTGATCATCATTTACTCTCTTGAATAAATCACACTTGATTGGAACCTCTGTGCACCAGAGAGAGATGCTGTGCACACATGCTGAATCAGTTTTCTGCCAGTACAGGTGGCTGCTCCAGAGATCGCCATGATCAAAGCTGTGTGCCCAAGTATGGCTCTAAAGGTCATCGACCGGAGCATACAGGTACCACACACCCCCCCGCACACAGACACACACCCCGTACACACCCAAGCACACACACACACACACACACACTTTGCTTATGGTTGTCCATCGATTCGATGATGACCATCTTCTCTTATTTGTGAGTCTTCTGGTGGCTGAATAGTCCGATTCTGGATCCACAGCTGCGGTTGCAGACCAGGCATGTGAAGGGGGTGCTGGGGGCAGGGGTGGCTTTGCGAGCATGCCTCTTCGCACGCTTTGCTGCACAGTGTTGTGTGCGCTGTTCCTCCATATACTCCACTCCCTGTGAGGAGTGAGAGCGCCAGAGGTCTCGGCAGGAAGCAAGTTCCTCCAGTGAAGAGGGGTTGATCCGGCATCTCTTCAAGGTGGTCTTCATTTGGTCTTTGAACCGCTTCTTCTGCCCACCAGCACTGCGTTGGCCAAGATGTAACTGGCCATAGAGGATTTTACGTGGGAGTCTGTGGCTGGGCATTCGAATGACATGCCCCAACCACCTGAGTTGATGTTGGGTCAGGATGGACTCCACGCTGCAGCTGCCTGCCCTCTCCAGCACCTCTGTGTGCGGCACTCTGTCCTGCCATGTGATGCCGAGGATCTTCTGGAGACATCTAACATGGAAGGTCTCCAGGCTTCTGAGATGACGGCTGTAGATAGTCCATGCCTCACATCCATACAGTAATGCAGTGATGCATACTGCTCTGTATACCAGCACTTTGGTATGGAGTTTGAGGTTGCTGTTCTGAAAAACCCTTCTCCTTAGACGGCCAAAAGATACTGAGGCTTGTTTGAGGCGGTTCTGGATCTCGTCATCCATTTCGCAGGTGTCGGACATAATGCTTCCCAGGTATTTAAAGGTGGGCACAGTAAGCAGCTGTTGCCCTGCTGCTGTGAGGGTTATTGGGTGTTGTGGGAGGCCAGCACTGGTCTGACAGAGTACCTCTGTTTTCTGGGTGTTGATAGTCAGTCCCATTCTGGTGTATGCCGTTACAGCTGCTGCTAGGATGTTTTGCAGGGCCTCTGGTGTATGAGCAGCCAGGGCACAGTCATCAGCGTACTGTAGCTCGATGATGGTCTCCGAGGTCAGCTTGGTGGTTGCCTGTAGCCTCCTGATGTTAAACAGGTTCCCATCAAGCCTGAAGTCGATGGTGACTCCAGCCTGCTTCTCCATCTTCTCACGTAGCAGTGATGTAACGCAGACGAGGAAGATATTGAAGAGAACTGGAGCCAGTACACAGCCTTGCCTCACTCCAGTTTCCACACCAAAGGGCTCTGAGCTGTGCCTCCCCACTACCACTCGGGCCATCATCCCAGAGTGGAACTGTCCAAGGATGGTGAGAAACTTGGGTGGACACCCAAATCTCTTCAGGACTTTCCACAGTAGGTCTCTGTTTACTGTGTCAAAAGCCTTTGAGAGGTCAACGAAAGCTATGAACAAGTCCTTGTGCTGTTCCGGCATTTCTCTTGGAGCTGGCGTGTTACAAAGATCATGTCGACTGTCCCCTATCCTTTCGAAACCGCATTGCGACTCTGGTGTGACCCGTTCGGCTATTGCTGAGGTGAGTCTGCGGAGCATGACCTTGGCTAAGACCTTTCCAACAATGGCCAACAGAGAGATTCCCCTACTATTGGAGCAGATGGATTTGTCTCCTTTGTTCTTGTAGATGGTCACAATGTTGGCATCTTTCCACTGCTGCGGGACACACTCTCGTCTCCACACCTCTGAAATGTAGAGATGCAGTGTCCGTGTACAGAGGTAGCCTCCATCCTTGAGGATTTCAGCTGGGATGCTGTCAGGTCCAGGGGATTTATTGTTTTTGAGGGTTTTGACTGCGTGCAGGATTTCTTTGAAGGTTGGAGGGAGGTCGAGATCTGGCAAGGTAGGGTGTTCAGGGAGCTCTGCAAGGACAGTTAGGTCCACAGGGGTGGGCTGGTTGAGCAGGGTGTTGAAATGCTCAGCCCACCGCTCCACTATCAGAGCCTGGTCCTGTGATGAGTTGTTCCGTCAGCAGATCTAACAGGTGCCAGGGAGCAGTTTCTGGGGCCGTAGATGGTCTTCACTGCGTCATAGAAACTATGCATATCGTTCCTATCTGCATGAGTCTGGATTTCATTGGCTTTTGAGATCCACCACTCATCTTGCAGGTTCCGGAGAGTTGTTTGGGCCTCAGAACGAAGGGCTTGCCATTGCTTCTTAAGGAGTTGGGATTGTGGATTGTTCAGGGTGGCTCTGTGTGCCTTGTGCATTTTGTCCAAGAGGGTGGAGATCTCTCCAGCATTCTGGTCAAACCAGTCCTGATGTTTTTGGTTTTGAAGCCAATGGCTTGGGCTGCAGTGTCAAAGAGGGTGGAGGACAGAGAGGTCCACTTCTCATCCATCCCAGACTCTGAGTTGACAAGCTGTTCAATATCTGCCAGCTTGTCAGCTAAGGAGCGGACGGAAGTTGTTTCGGGTGTCGCTGCTGGAGAGTCTGGCACAGTGGAGTTGTTTCCTCCCGGGCCACCTTGGCGTGCTAGGGGCCGGACATGCATTCTGATCTTTGTCAGAATCATCCGATGGTCGGTCAGCAGTCTGCCCCTCGCATAGCTCTTGTAATGAGCACATCTTTGAGGTCAGCCCTCCTCACGATCGCATAATCGATCAGGTGCCAGTGTTTGGATCTGGGATCCATCCAGGATGCCTTGTATTTATTCTTTTGTTGGAAAATGGTATTGGTGATGGTAAGATCATGTTCCGAGCAAAGACTAAGAAGTCTTATGCCATTGGAGTTGACTTTTCCAATGCCATGGGTGCCAATCACTCCGTTCCAGTTTTGCGTGCTCTTTCCAACTCTTGCATTAAAGTCCCTAGCAGAATGACTTTGTCACTTCTTGGGATGTGACTGAGTATGTCATCGAGCGCCTGATAGAAGCATTCCTTCTCTTCATCGTTAGATGGTAAAGTTGGTGCATAGGCACTTATCAAGGTGACATATCTGCATTTTGCAAGAGGGATGCGGAGAGTCATAAGCCTTTCGCTAATGCCCACTGGTGTTTCTGTGAGCTTGGGCAGGAGGCTGTTCTTGATTGCGAAACCCACTCCATGGAGGTGTTGTCCGCCCACAGGGTATCCTTTCCAAAAGAACGTGTAGCCCTCTCCTACTTCATTGAGGGAACCTTCCTCAAGGAGTCTGGTCTCACTGAGTGCTGCCACATCCACATTGTAGCGCTTCAGCTCGCTGGCAATAAGTGCTGTTCTGCGCTGTGGTCTGTCTGTGCCACGACTGGCATCCAGGAGTGTCCTTATGTTCCATGCTACAATTCTAAAAGGTATAGTTTTTCTTATTTTTCGACCGCAGTAGTGGAATGTCCCGACAGGTGCGGTTTCCTGTCCGGGTACAGTAATGAGTGGGCAATTTTTAGGCCACCTTTTCTAGGCCTTTCCCAATTGGGGTGAGCAGTGTGGTCCCTAAATAGGGCTGCTCAGACACACAGGGGTCTGCCGGAAACAGCTGCCACTCAATCCCAGCTGCTAACGACCATAAATAGCCCTGTGTCGCTGACGTGCAGAGTTCCAGCTAAGAGCTTCCAGCTCATTCAAACCTGCCCCGTCACTGGACGCTCCAACGCCGCCAGACTTTTTGAGGTCGGGACTCAGGTAGCAAGAGAAGATACCTGCGCGCTGATGGTTTTAAAGTGGCATGGGGGTGCGCTTTACCCAACGCCACTAACTTGATTGTAGAGGAGATGGTTCCGATGGCAAGGGGGACCCTAGACGACCGGCATCTTCTCACAACTGCAGGAGGCTGCCGGGAATCAATTTTTTCTGGAAACCGCCTCAAAGCGTGCCGCCACCAGCTTGCTTTTCTGTCGGGGGTGCTCCTTAGCCTTCTTCCGCCTTTGCAGCCATTGTGGTGCTTCTCACTGCTACCATCTTCCGCCTGCTCCGCCGTTGAGGACTTGAGGGATCACTCTTAGTCTGGCCTCTACCCTTCCCGTCGAGACACACACACACACACACACACACACACACACACACACACTCAGTGTGTGGCTCAGTAGGTAGAGCACGGAGTTGGCAACGCTTATGTCAGGGGTGCCCAAGTTCGGTCCTGGAGATCTACTGGGTGTGCAGGCTTTTGTTCCAGCCCTTCACTAACACGCCTGATTCCACTAATCAACTGCTCATCAAGGCAATGAATGTTCAAATCAGGTGTGTTAGTGAAGGGCTGGAACAAAAGCCTGCACACCCAGTAGATCTCCAGGACCGAACTTGGGCACCCCTGGCTTAGGTTGTGGGTTCAATTCCCACTGGGGGCCACATATACTCAAAAAAATGTATGCATTCACTACTGTAAGTCGCTTTCGATAAAAGCGTCTGCTAAATGGCATATATACTATATTATATTACACACTCACACACAACAAGCAAGCGTGCATGCACACATACACGCACTCTCACTCACACACCCTCACGCACATACCCTCTCTGGGATAAGCGTGCACACTATAGCACGTATCTGTACATGTATGTTAGCAGATGCACACACAGTTGTGCAGATTAGCATGCCCGCTAAAGCCCCTCCCCGCTGTGTTTGCCCCAGGCATTTGGGGCAGCAGGCCTGAGCAATGACTCCCCGCTGGCGATGTTCTACGGCTGGGCCCGAGCGCTGAGGCTGGCAGACGGGCCGGACGAGGTTCACCGGGCCACCGTAGCCAAAATGGAGCTGAGGCGATGATCCTGCACCTCCCCCAGCACAGTGTCACGAAGCCAGGGGAGGCATCACCGTTATTGACTGATGGCTTTGGACCCAAAACCACCAGCTGTGTGTTGTTGTCACATTGCCCCTGAGGCATGGTTACCAGACCTGGGTCAAATAATAATTAAAAACTCTTTAGACACCAGTAACATTCCTACAGATTACTGGTAGTTTTAAAGAGAAATCTCTGTTTTTACCAATATTCATAACAAAATTCTTATTTTGTATAAATGTAGGGTTTGGGTAGTAACAATTTTGTGTTGACGATCTGCAGGATTTCTTAAACAATGTACCTTCATCTGAAAGAGTTAAAGTATTTCAGATATGTATTTGACCCGTGTCTGATTGCTACCATGTTTCAAGTTGCTGAATTTTGTTTAGGAATGTTATTACAGCACTGTGTTGGCTGTTACACCTTCACATGGACTGCTCAAAACACAAAACTACAGAGGGTGAGGCCCACTGCTGTACTCCAGGGTGTTGGTCACCACACCTTTAGCAAACTTCAATATTGTTTATTCCATTGAAGCAAACCACCACTGTTGTTGAGATTAGAATATGCCTTTGCAACTACAAGGCTTCCTCTTCAGTCTCATGGTCTTGGGAATTGTAGTTTTTTTCGTAATCTGCATGGGTAATCACACTCTCTTTCAGATAGACTGAAAATGTGCACCTCTGAGTTCTCTGCCATGAACTTCATTCAGCATAAAGGTACATCCAATGAGCCTTAAACCTCCACGGAAAAATGTGTATATTTAAACGAGTAAACCAGAAAACCGAATATACCAAATGCTATACTTTGTATATACTTTGTAATGAAATTAACATATTTTCACAATCCAAATAAAGGCTGTTAATATTAAAAATGTATATTTTGTTAAACTCACTGAATAACAGCTGGGGAAGCATGATGCTGAATTGCTGTTGGTGTTTAATTTAATTTCATTCCACTTCAGTCAGGTGTTCATCAGAAGAACTGAAAATGGGAAATGGTTGACCTCACCTAGGTTGTGTTCGGAACCGCATACATCCATGCTGACCATAGTCAATTTTACCTAAAGGTAGTATGCAGTATGTGCACAATATGTGCATGTCCAGTACGCCAAAATGCCCGGATGACGTACACAACCAGAGGTGCCTTCCTGGGGTACTGTGCAAAATGTTTACTGTTTGCTGTATACTACTATGAAAAACAGCATGTAGTATACACAGTATATACTGGGGTTCCGCCAGAGATTTTGGGCCCTGTGAAAAGTTATGATGCTGGGCCCCCTCAGGTCGCGCATGCGCGTAGCGTGCAACGCTACATTTTTGGGTTGTTTTTTCCATGTAAAATGTCATTTCATGAGTACAATTATGAGATTTCAGCTCCACCCCACACATAACCATTGCTGCAGTTCTCTGCTGTATCAACAAATCATCAAATCAATGTTTACTTAATGTTCTAATAATTTTTTAGGGCCCCCCTCTCAGTAACGGGCACTTAGAATCATCCTCACTTTTCATGGCAATACGGAGCCACTGAGTATAAACGTATGCAGTATGTACCACGCAGTATCTAAGTAGGCGGTTCCAAACGCAGTCCTAATCTTTGCGCTTGCGCGGGTCACCCGTTAGTGGGTCGTCGGACACTGAAATACTCCAGAGTAGACTGACGAGCCACTGAACTCGTCTTGCTGATTTCTTGTCGCTCGGGTCTGGGCACTTGTTGAGGAATAACTATGCTTCGTACCGTGCTTAGCAGAGTCGTACCCCGGATCGCTAGTATTCAGGGATGTCAATATTCCGCCGCTGCGATCCCTGCTCCGAACACAGATCCGAAAGTGCATTTCAACAAGGTAACGTAACATGCATGAAAATCTGTTCAATCGTGATTAAAATAACGACGATGCCTTGTATCACCTTAAGACATGCTTTGCAGCTTGACGATATTCTATTTTGAAGAAAGATAAAGTTATGATTTGACAAATGTAATGCAGTAACCAGCGAATATTTTCGATATGACTGCTGTATTGCTACCTGGGAAATACTCGCCCGATTGACACCTTGATAAAGTTGATCTGATTTTGAACTTTGTGTTTTTGCTTGGGCAATAAAGCCCCGTCGTAGTAAGTGCAGTCACGAGGCTAGTAGTTTTCCCCCGAGTCTTCATGTACATTATTATTATTTTATGCAGCCAAAGGTCTTGTGACCAGACGTCGTCCACAGCAATTCACCTTAATCCCCATGGCAATTGCACGCCAATGCCAGAGCCTAAACTATTCAAGCAGCTGTGACTGCGACGAGGTTGAATGATAGATGTTTATGTAAAAGATATTACACGCGTGCATCCGTCAAATGTTTTTCCTCACTATGTTGGAGATGAAGTATTTGTGTGCTATTTAAGTACCGTAGGCCTTCCCCTTTTTAAGCAGCATATAAGGACAGTATCTTAATTTGGCTTCAGATTAAGTCCACCTACTAATATATATACTGCTAAAGGTTTTGAGCGAATATATTAAATATTTACTTTAAGTCTTGGGAACGCGTTTGCAGTGCAGTTTTCAATCTACATGTTTGTATTTGGGGGCGGACTATCGGGTAAACCCAAAATTGTTTTATGCTGTACAGTATCTCCCAGTCCTGATTCTTGGGCTCCAGTGCGCGTGGCGGTTTTTGCTTCAGCTCAGTTCAAGTAATGCAGCGCAATGAGCTGTTGCTTTAAATTAGGCGTGGGCGATAGCACACAATTTGGTGTCGATCCGATACCAAGTAATACCAGGGCCAGAATCACCAATACCGATCCTAATGTGTAAATGTGTTGATCGAGATAGAGGTGCCAGACTTGTTTGAGCGGCAGATTGATGAAAACAAGTTGAATCCACGGTTTTCATATCTATCATTTTAATAACACGGACACAGAAGACATTGCATATTACTTTAACACAGTATTTGGCCTACAACAGGTCATGGTCAACAGATGTTTTATCCATACCAGAATGCAATTGAACACTTCCTCAAATGGACTGACAGAGATAGTTTGAATGAAAAAGCTGCAGGCACTGTCGACTATGATCGGATAACTCTAGTCCCCAAACTGTGGGGGTGATGACACAAAATAACTTCCTGTATATAAATCACTTTCACTTCACCATAGTGGCGGATACAGAAAGTGGCTGATGGGTAGGCCTGGAAAGATCTGGGTAGGCCTGGCTGTTTTCTTCAACAGGCTTAGATATTTACAATACAATGTGGGGACCCCAACAATTGATTTGATTTGATTTTTATTTTGCACAATGATAAGACAAAAAAGTAAAGAGATAAAGAAAATAACAACAAAAAGAGAGGGGCAAGGTAGGCAAGAAACCCAAAAGGGCTTATACGAGGCCTCTACCTATATTATACAGAATTCACAAAATTAATTTAAAAACAACTAACTATAAACTGGAATTTAAAAAAAAAAAAAATAAAATAAAGTATAATAATATTAATAATAAAAAGAAAGAACGAGGTGTGTGTGTGTGTGTGCATGCGTATGGATGTGTGAACTACTTTAACACTATACGGAAATGTACTGCTGCTCGTCAGGGCAATAATATAATACAATAATACTGTCACCAAAATACATCACCAGAGATCACATAGGCCTATCTATGAGCCAGCCAGATGAATGGCTAGCTAGCCACAGAACAGAACAGGTGCGATAAAAACAAATATTGCATAACCCTCATTAGTGCAATGACAGGAATACAACCACAAATTAAATAACCAAATAGCCTAGAGTTTGTCACAATTCAGAACTCATTGCCTCGCTCACAGAGGCTGCAGTCAACCATGCCATGGCGGGCCCCAGAGAAACATCACAAATTAAACAACCAATATACAATAGCTTACAATTTGTCACAGAACTCCCTGAATCGCTCACAGAGGCTGCAATCATAACCATGCCACAGCGGGCCCCAGAGTAAATACAAAAAATGAACCCGTATAGGACTACCTTATCGGTTGATTCGGTTCTACACAAGGCGGAGTCGTCTGGGCTTTGAATTGAAGAGGTTGATAATGTCGTCATAGTCCAACGTGTCTGTGAGTTCTCTTTCAAAAGACAGGAGTGTCAAATTGTTCAAGCGTCCAGTCAACATTGATGATCTCAGGGGTGTCTTGATCCGGTTTGTTGCGGAGAAAAGTCTCTCAACACTGCAGGACGTTAATGGGAGTGTTATGATGGCCCTTAATAGGCCCCAGTGGTTCTCTGTGGCTCAGTAGGTAGAGCACGGCGTTGGCAACGCTTAGGTTGTGGGTTCAATCCCCACTGGGGCCACAAAAATGTATGCATTCACTACTGTAAGTCGCTTTGGATAAAAGCGTCTGCTAAATGGCGTATATTAATAGACAGGTAATGTTGGGGAAGATGTCTTTAGGGCAGCTATCGAGTACTTCGATTAGTGAAGGGAAGTTCTGTCCTCTGTCAATTTTGCCTCTGATGTGTGATGTGAAAACGGTGAGTTCAGCATCACCGATTGCAAGGCCATATAAATCGCATGGGGCTTTCAACAGGTCTTTCATGCCAAAAGTGGCGGATCTCGGTAAGAAGGAAGCCGAAGCTTGCATGATTCCATAAGTGTCCTGTTTAAATCGGCAGTTTAATTCGGCTATCTGCCTGTCTAGAACACAGTTCCACAGTGCCCTTAAGTCATTACTTTTGATAGCGGACATTTTCCCCAATGTTGTGTTGACGACACAAGCCGGTGGAAGTGAGGGTCCTTTCAGGAGTGGAGGGGGCTGTGGAGCCTGCATGTCCACGTTAGCATGCAGGCTAGCATGACACTCACGAGATGTCATTGCTGTGGCTGTTTCTCCTTCATTGCCAGGGCCAGCAAACGTCTCACGACGATCCTGCGAGTGCGATTCCTCCTCGTTGGACAAGTCCTGGTCCAAACTTTTTTCATCTTCCACTTCCAGACATGTTTTTTTAAGAAAATGGGTCAATGATAGCTGTTTAGCCATAGTTGGGTCATACTAGGCTGCTACATGAAACTCAGACAGAATTGGCGCGCGAGTACGTGATGTAGCCTAAACAAACGTAAGAGAACTTCTGCTATGAAAGTGCCATGTCATCACATAGTAACGAACATAGCAACAGGCCGATGGAGACAAACAATCACATCCAGCGTTGTCTCCAGTTTGTTTCAATGGCATTTTAGAGATTATTAACACATAATTCTAACGATTCCCCAAGACAAAACAATTCACATTTAAGGTCATTATGAATCTGAATGGGTGGGCAAGCTGTCAATCTGATAGATCCGCGACTGCTTCACAATCACAGCAGTCAAATTAAACACTGCAACTGTTACGTGCACTGTAGTGGTCAGTTAGTGTATACACAGTTGTTTTGACGTGCTTTATTTATGGAAAACATTTGATTGCCATATTCCAGCCCAAATATCCCCCGGCAGAGCATAAACGAAGTGGAGAAGCATCCTTTTGATTTAATGGCCCAAAGCTGGCTGAATATTCTACCATAATCTGTCAGATTTGCAGTATCGGTTGATGTCTTTAAAAAAAACAACTGAAAATGTATATTTGTTAGGATGCTTTTTAAATGGATTTTCTTTTTACTTTCATGTAGACTTTCTCTCATTGTTTATGGCCTTTTATTGTTCTATTATATATATATATATATATAAATTTCTCCCATTATTTATTTCTCTTTCTCTTTGTTTCCATGTCTATGTTTTGCTGATGCTATCTGTAAAGCGCTTTATAGATTGCTGATGCTATCTGTAAAGCGCTTTGAGTTGCAAACCGTAGTGTGCCGCTGTATGAGTAAAGTCATTATTCTAGAACACAGTGAAGAGGGGAGCAGGGGCTGACACTCTCACCATCCCAGCTTGCTCTACCACATACTTTGCCTCCGTTTGTATTCAAAATAAAAAGTTTGTTTATTTACCCTGCGTTACATTTACATTTACATTTCAAGCATTTAGCAGACGCTCTTATCCAGAGCGACTTACAATATGTGATTGCAGCAGCGTAGGGTGCTGAAAACTACCCCAACAAAAGCACTTGCTGGATAAGCAACACAAGTCAGTGCTTTTGTTCAGGTAACCAACTGCATCATCACAAAAATAGATATTTAAAAACATAATTTTTAAATATTCCTCTTCTACATACATTATTGCCATCTAAGTGTGCTGTAAAGTTGCAGAAAATATGCAGCATTCAGGAACATTAGAGTGAGTGAAATTATGAACCCTCCCTCTCCTGCAGCTCTTCATTAACAACGAGTGGCAAGATGCAGTCAGTGGGAAGACCTTCCCCACCATCAACCCCTCTACTGGGGAGGTCATCTGCCAGGTTGCTGAGGGGGATAAGGTCAGTGGCCAGAGTGTGTGTGTTTGTGTGTATTTTTGTGTTGTATTTCCATGTACATGTATGTTGGTAGACAGTCTTGACAGTTTGTGATTTGGCTTTATTTTACTGTGATGTTGAATAGTTGATTTCCAATCCACTGGACTTCAGCCTGACCAATCTTTAGATAAGCTATATCAAACCCATGGAGAGCACAGTAATATAAGTTGACAGGAAACCTGTCTGCGCCTAGGGGGGAGGGAAGCTGGCATGAGTTTGCCACGCGCAGGGAGCTCTGTGCGTGTCGGAGTTCTGGTCGATGGCTTGGCGAGTTCCAGTCTCGGAGGAGGCGGGTCGATTCGCCTTTGTCACTGCTGGTCCCAGAGTTGCAGCGATTAACTCCTAATACAGGGGTGGGGATGGATGAAATAATGGAGGGTACATTTGGCCACCAAAATGGGTGAAAAACTGTTATAAAAAATAAAAAAACGGAAATACATCCATTTCAAAACAGACAAAAATAAAACCCTGCAGACACTGTGGCCCTCCAGGACTGGAGTGTGAGATCCCTTCTTTAGAACAACATTGAAAATCCAGGCTTCATAATCGTGATTAGGTTGATTTTATTCAATCTTACTCAGCCTTGCTGCATCAAAATAATAAGGAACAAATTGCTACTGGATTGCAGGGTAGAGGATTACAAAAAAACAGCCCCGGATTTCTTACGTAATTATCTCTATTTTACCTTCTTCTGAACTTGCCCTGGTGAGAACAGCCCTGAACCTTAGTTAGTTTAGTTTCCCTCAAGTTTCCAGAATTCTGTAAATGAAATGGTTTCTCTGAAGCTACAAATTCTATTTTACTGGCAAGACACGGAACTGGAATTTTGGAATATAGTGTTATTTGACGTTGTAATTTGTGTAAGCGATGTGGCACAGTTCCGATGTTGTAGAAAGGTCGATGTGCAAGCCGTTGCTACCTGAAAGTTATGCGATTATGGGCGTTGCGTCACACGGAACGATGTCTATGGGTTCGCGGAGCTACTGAACAACTAAGCCTGCTGTCGTGTCTTTGTTCAGGTCTAGCTCTCTGTTCTCTGGGGGGGGGGTGTTAATATGTGTTAATATTCAAATGACATAATTTGTTGTCAGTGTGTGACGAGACTGTGTGACCTGGATTAATGTGTTACACGGGAACACGATTCCTGCGCCAGATCCTGTCCCGTCCGTGCAGCTCACTGGTTCTCAGGCCCTGGGCTCTCCGTCATCGTTGCCCTTTAATCTGAATCTTTCTCCTGGTTGGAGGCCTGCCAACTGTACCGCAGACGTGATGACACGAGGAGAACGGGCAGCAAACGATATTCAAGCAGATTGGTTCCTTGTCATTTAAACAAATTCAGTTAGTTTTTTCTACCTGCCGTCTTAATGAACTTATCCCTAGAGATAGGGGGTTGAATGTGTGTGTGCTCTCCTTATCGCTTTCTCTGTCCCTCTAGGTGGACGTGGACAAGGCAGTGAAGGCTGCCAGAGATGCCTTCAGGCTGGGGTCACCATGGCGACGCATGGACGCCTCTGACCGAGGGCTGCTGCTGAGCCGATTGGCTGACTGCATTGAGAGGGACTCGGCGTATCTGGCCGTGAGTGGCGGCACCTTCATTAGTATTCTTAATAATGACCTTTATTTAACCAGCTCTTTGAGATTAAAATGTTTTTCCAAGAAGGTAGCACTGCATACAAATGGTATTATAAAAACAATTCATACATCACAATTAACAGAGACGGTCTGCAAAACGCTGACAGGTACATGGGACGCCTCAAACAATTACATCGATCCACAAAGTAATTTACTCACTAGATTTGTGACAGACTTGTATTGTATTCAGGGAAAATTCAGGGTCTAGTCATCTGATGGAAATGTGATTAAATTGGTCTTTCAAGCAATAGTCAGATGAGTGATGGTACTGTTGGAGATGTAGGCCAGAGCTGGGCCTTGAAATGTGTTTGTGATTCTTACAGTCATGGTTTCATGATTTCAGAGATATGCAGGTTGGGAAAATAATTAGGTGTTCACTGTTTAAAGAGGCTGGTCTAGGGGCTGGATTTTACCGCGCTGAAAGCAGGTTATCAGATATGCAGGTTGGGAAAATAATTAGGTGTTAGACAGTGTTTAAAGAGGCTGGTCTTAGGGGCCTCGTGGGGGTGGGGAATTGAATATAAATAGAGGGTATAATTGGCTCAAATTGGGACCAAAAATCAGAAATATTGACTGGCAAACGTTTTGACTGGCGAGTGTGAGCTACCTATTGCAGTTGTGGTTCGAAACCCGACCGTGTCAGTCCGACTCTGGCCGGGAGCCCCAATCGAGGACGGCATTTGGCCGTCCGCCCCAGGGGGTGGGGGGAGGGAAAGTCAGTACGAGCTGTACGATAAGCAGTAAGGGCATTCCTAAAGAACAGGTTGGTGAAGTTCCCTCTTGGAGGCGGATCATTGCCGGCCTCCGGGATAATAGCTTAACCTGGGGAACGGGGCGGGTTCATGAGGGGAGGGCGATGCAAAATAAATAGAGGGTTGAATTGGGTACTAAATTGGGAGAAAAACAAAGGGAAAAAAAAAAAAAAAAAAAGCTGGTCTTCTTTGCCTAAGACAGACTTGTTGTGAAGGAGTTTCAGATATTGTTTGTGTGCAGTATAAATACTCTGCACTTTCCCGGGGGGTAGAAGATGAGCTGTCAGCAGCAGTAACCGTTTAGATCAGAAAATCCACAGAGCGGAGATTGGCAGGATTATATCGCACATGGTCAGGGCTTACTTTACAGCAACTGTAACTCTGCAACTCCATCCAGCTCAACACTGAAATCCTTGTGCTTTTGCGTTTAAACACTAGTATTTACACCAGGTTCACCAACACACAGAGTCTCTTTAACGCACACTCCAAACCGTGTCCTAAAGGGCTAATGCATAGACTCTTAACTCATTTGACCACAAGGTTTGAAGAAGCAAATGCTGATGGGCTTCATTGGTGTTGCATAACCGCACATGTTGAGGTGAATTATATGGTAATTTAATTTAGCTGAAGCTTCCTTTGGCTGTGCGATTTAGTTTGGCCCACAAAAATATAAGAATACTTGTGCGGTAGCAGCCCTGAATAGAAGCCGGATGAGGAATGGGCTCTTTTAAAGGGTTTCACGTGGGATGTGTGGTATGAATGGTGTGTGAAACGCTGAGTGGCCACAGGCAGAACAAGATAACCTTTGTGTTCTATTTGGAACAGCTAATCTGGACAACAGGGTTCTGCTCGCTGTGGTTACAAAGAACCTTGACTTGGGGCCTCTCGGGTGGCGTAGCAGTAGAGTGTCCGATGCTGCCCACTGCAATTGGGGTTTGATTCCACCAGCTTCAGTTTCGGCTCTGGCTGGGAGTGCCACTAGGGGGTGGCAATTGGCTGTCCGCCCCAGGGTGGGGGGAGGGAAGCCGATACAAGCTTGTTGTGTATAGGAGTGGCCCTGTGCGTATACCAGAATTAGGGTTCCAGCTCGGGAGAGGCAGTGGTCCGCCCCATGTCACTGCCGGTTTCAGGACTACGGCAACGAGCTCTCAATATGAGGGAGGGGGATAATTGACATGAAAAAAGAGGGTATAATTGGATACTAAATTGGGGAAAAACATTTTTTTTTAAAGGAACCATGACTGATTAGTAGCTCTTTTCACCTAAAAAGCATTGCCACGGTTAGCATAAATTGGTATTCTATCAGTATTTTGTACATACTGTATATGAAATGTAATGTTCAGCATTCAGACTTTGGTTCCTGTAGCTCGGTTGTTGTTTTGAAAAGCACGTAACAATTGTTTGTCTCTCGGGAGGCTATTTTTATGTGTGCAATTTAGGCCTGACTTGCGTTTAGGCCTGACTCCCACATCACTGTCCAGCCCACTGTGGTTGCAGTTCTAGCCTTTTCACGGAGAATGGAATGGAGAATAAAACTATGAGAATGGCAGCACTTTGGAAGGCTTGACCGAGTTCTTCTTCGTGCTCATGTGTAGCAGGACAGGCCGTGCAGCGCTGTGTGTGTAGCCTGTCAAACGAGTCACGTTGCTGGTTTATCACACAGAGAAAAAGGTGTGTGAAGCAAAGTGGCCACGTCGCAAAGGAGCCTGTAAGAGCACACCATTTTTCACATTTCATTTTCTTACTTCATGGAATCAAAATGAGTTTAATTGGGGTTTCTTGCCACTGATCAACACAAAATACTGAATTTTAAAAAAAGTATAAATATTAATTAAAAAACTAAAGCTTTTTCTTAATTGCAAATAAAAAATGGACAATAATTGATTCCATAAGTAGGAATAATGAAAAAATAGTTCAATAAATACTTAATAGTATTAGCATTACTTTGCACTGTGGAGCATGCACTGGACACGCACATTCTACACCCCTGTAATTTCCCTGAAATATAATTCAAGTCTTCCATACATTTGGTGCTAGAAAATGACCGCTAATGCAACCCTGCATATGTGTGCAGTTTGTCCTAACATGGCTCCTCTGTCTGCAGGAGTTGGAGACTCTGGACAATGGGAAACCGTATGCAGTGTCCTACAGCGTGGACGTGCCCATGGTGGTCAAGTGCCTCAGGTAATGCATGCTTGCGTTACTCAGGACAAGAAGCTTGCATAGTTTAGCATTTTCTGTTTTCTTAAAAAGTTTTTTATAATAATCAGATTTTATCCCATTTTTCTCCTAATTTAGTAGCCAATTACACCCTGTACTCTTTTTCATGTCAATCCCCCCCTCTTAACTTGGCACACCAGATAAACTCATTTGGAATAGAACTGGCAGTTTTTCCATCCTCCAACACCTGAACCTGGTCTTGCCTGGGACAGTAAGAAACTGACCAGACTGGTAATGCTCTTAGTCTTTCTCTGCTTCCATCCATCGGTGAGATTATGAGCACCACCACACCCCCCACCTGACAGGCCCTTAAAAGGAGGCTCTTAATCATTTTAATCTGGGGTCCCTGCAGCCACGTCTCCCTCATTCCTCGTGAGCGTTGCTTGTCAGCTGTGTTTCATACGAATACGGTGTAAAAGATGAGTGTGCTCATCTGTGTAACAGGCTTCGCGGTGGGATTGGAATGGTTACTATGGCGATGTAAAGGATGAGTGGGGTTCTCTGTGTAACAGGCCTCGCAGTGGGATTGGAATGGTTACTATGGCGGTGTAAAGGATAAATGGGGTTCTCGTGGTGGGATTGGAACTGGTATTATGGCGGTGTAAATGATGATGCGTTTGCTTCTCGTGGGATTGGAACAGGTACTATGCTGGATGGGCAGACAAGT
Organism: Aldrovandia affinis; assembly: GCA_029706075.1. NCBI lineage: Eukaryota > Metazoa > Chordata > Actinopteri > Notacanthiformes > Halosauridae > Aldrovandia > Aldrovandia affinis. The sequence goes on along the minus strand of JAINUG010000009.1, from coordinate 5,901,048 downwards.
GGGGCGGGAAGACCATCCCCATCGATGGCGACTTTTTCTGCTACACCCGGCACGAGCCCATTGGGGTGTGCGGCCAGATCATCCCGGTGAGTCTGCAGGGGGAATGGTGGAGGTGTGTGACAGTGGAGACCAGGGTGAGCCCAGCCCAGCCCAAACCTGTGTGCCAGACTCCCCACAGCTCCCATGGACATCAGTGACGGGCTGTTGAAAGCCTCGCAGTGTGAAAACAGCCCGCTTACTGTCACTGACCTGTTCTGGTCAAATCTGCTCGGGTGAAAATATAGTACGGGTGTGTTTCAGAGCGCTGTGTGTATGTGCTGTGCACACCCTTGTGTCTGTTTTATTCCTCTTTCTACTGATCTGACAACTCTGTCTGAAGTACAACACCCCTCTCTGCCTGCATGCCTGAGTTTCATGACATGCTCTACCTACACAGCCTCCCTGTATCTGTGTGTACAATGTAGCTCTCTGTGTATGTATGTTTAAATCCCCCAATTCTGAGAGGAGAATTGACAAAATAATGGAAACGTATTGACATTAATATGTGAAAAGTGTGTGAACTCATTTTTAATTGCGATTTACTTCAAAATATTCATCCTTTTTCATGTTTGACTGGGTCAAATACATATTTGCAATACTTTAGATTCTGGTACAGTTTGCACACCTTCCTAAATCCAGTGTATTTGATGTGTCTGTGTGCAGTGGAACTTCCCTCTGCTGATGCAGGCGTGGAAGCTGGGCCCTGCTCTGGCCACAGGGAACACCGTGGTGATGAAGGTGGCAGAACAGACGCCCCTCACGGCTCTGTATGTGGCCAACCTCATCAAAGAGGTCTGTCTCCCCGCCCACCCACACACACACACACACACACACACACACATTCATGCATGTACACAAACACACACATTCATACACTCACGCATGTACACACAGACATACACACATTCATACACTCACGCATGTACACAAACACACACACATAAATGCACATAAACAGAGACGCTTCACACAGAGATATGTTCACTTCACACGTTCATTTACATAAACGTACACACACACTTTTTTTTCTTGACAGTGAATGACGTTCACTGGGTTCACGAATGGGCACCCATTACAGAACACGTGGGGAATGACCGACCACAAATGAAATGACTAGACTTTCATCCATGAATGAAAGAGAATATTTAATTTGGTAGCATTCGTAGTACAGACTTATTTAATTTGGTAGCATTCGTAGTACAGACTTATTTAATTTGGTAGCATTCGTAGTACAGACTTACTCAGTGACTCATTCATTATTAGTCTGTGTATGTCAGTAGTGGCAAGTCTGTTTTTCATCTCTTCCCCTCCCTCTCTCTCCTCCTCCTGGTTCAGGTTGGTTTTCCAGCCGGCGTGGTGAATATTATCCCTGGGATGGGCCCTTCTGCAGGTGCAGCCATTGCGTCCCACATGGATGTGGACAAGGTGGCCTTTACAGGCTCCACTGAGGTCAGAATGCCACGCCCACTACATCCTACACACAGCACCCTACACCCTACATACAGCACCCTCCCCTACAAACAACACCCTCCACCCTCCACACAGCACTCGAACTGCATCCTACACATACAACATCCCACTGTCCACTACACGTCTACACACAGCACTCCCACTGCACCCTTCACACAGAACATTCCACTGCACCCTACACACAGCACACTCAGGCGTGCTAACGTGTACATCTGTCTTGTTCCCCAGGTGGGCCATCTCATCCAGCAGGCATCAGGCAACAGCAACCTGAAGAAAGTAACGCTGGAACTGGGGGGGAAGAGCCCCAATATCATCATGTCAGATGCCAACAGTGAGTCCTCCCCATCCTCTTTTGACAGCTTGGCCAATCATGAGGCAATATGGCAAGGTCCTCTGAGTGTTTCAATTTTACTTATTAAACATGCAGAGGCAACAAAGGCTTAAGCCAATTCCCAGGGGTCACATATGGAACAGAGACACCCCCCTCCCCATTCAGGCACCCCTGTCGTCTCTTTCAGCCCAAGGCCTCTGTGGAAACCTGATTTATCTCATTAAATGAACATGGTATTTTGTCGAGGTTTAGACAGGTATTTTGAAGGCTGGCCTGCCTTGATACTTTAGTGTATTAAGGGCCTAACTCACAGACACCGCCTCACAACTGATCTGCAGACTGTCACGCATGACCTTGAGTGATCTCTTCACTGTGATGACACAGCCACTGACCATGTGTGTGTTGTGTGTGTGTGTGTGTGTGTGTGTGTGTGTGTGTGGGGCAGTGGAGGAGGCGGTGGAGCAGTCCCATTTCGCCCTGTTCTTTAATCAGGGCCAGTGCTGCTGTGCCGGGTCACGCACCTACGTGCAGGAGAGCATCTACAACGAGTTTGTGGAGCGCAGCGTGGAGCGCGCCAATAAGAGGGTGGTGGGCGACCCCTTCAGCCTCAACACCGAGCAAGGGCCCCAGGTAAGGGCCCCACACAGCTCCACAAGGGGCCCCCAGGTGGCAATACTCAAACATGCTTTATTACATGGCGATTGTAAATATACACACCGATACAAATGCAGTGCAACAGAATCAGACAACAGCAAAACACCTCTTTAAACTGATTTTTAAACGTGCTTAAAGTCAGCAACGAATTCAGACCCAAGGAAACGGGTGAGGTGAGTCAACTGCTTTAATTGATCTATTAAGTGCTGAGTAACGGTGAAACCCCCCGGCTCTGCAAGAGCAAGAGTGAACAGCACTGCCCTTGACTTCTTACAGTGTTCTATGATCTTGATGGTTCTTGGTCTCTCTCACCTGTCCCAGGTGGACAAGGAGCAGTTCGAGAAGATTCTGGGCTACATCAGCGTAGGAAAGCGCGAGGGGGCCAAGCTCATGTGCGGGGGAGGGGTGGCAGCCGACCGCGGCTACTTCATCCAGCCGACCATCTTTGGCGAGGTCGAGGACAACATGACCATCGCCCGGGAGGAGGTATGGGCCCAGCGGCCATCTTGCAACGCTCTCGCTCGGCAGCACCACAGATCCTACACTACTCCGCTGTTTTTTCCCTACTGTAGAAGCCGAAACATTGTGATTTGATGCAAATGCAGAAAATGTATTCAATTAATTCCTATTCCCTGGTTCCTGGTTTTTTCTTTTGTGGCTGACGAACACCCCCCATGATTCATAACTCCCTGGGCAGATCTTTGGGCCAGTCATGCAGATCCTGAAGTTTAAGTCCCTGGAGGAGGTGGTAGAGAGAGCCAACGACTCCAAGTACGGGCTGGCGGCCGCCGTCTTCACCAAGGACATCGACAAGGCTCACTACATCTCCAACGGGCTGCGTGCTGGCACTGTGTGGTAGGTCACGCCCACTCACCAACACCAACCCCTCCCACTCACCCCCACAGACCACTCCCACCGACCAACAAAGACTATATATAAAATAGAAGCCACAAAGGCAAACAGGCAAACTCAACTTCCCACCACCTTCATCAGAATCCGTCTCACAAAAGCAGAGGACTCCATCAAACTCCTCCAAGAAGACTTCTTTATGCACTATTTCCATTACAGTGGAAAGCAAACCCACCCATGACAGTCGAACAATGCTTAAAATGCCAGGAATTCAATCATCTCCACACAGTGCAAAAACTTGGGGAGAATCATCACCACAAGGAAAAAAGGGAGACTCAAAATGTGTAAACTGTGGTGGTGGACTCTGCTCCGCCTCCAGGAACTACAAAAGATTTGCACAAAAGACACTGGCATTTATGATCGTGTTCTGGAGAGCATGAAGACACATACGAAGGCTTCAAAGAAGCCGACCTAACTTGAGCACTAACCCCGTTTTTAAACAGTCTTCACAGTTTTACCCTTCTTATCAAGGTGGCATGCCCCACCACCTTTTTAATCATTAACATCAGAGGTATAAGAGGCAACAAGACAGCTGTCCCAGATACTCAAAGAAAGAGGTGAAGATTGCATCTATAAATGAAACATTTTAATCGTCACTTGCCAGATTCCGGACGCAAGGCTTTAATATAATCAGGGAAGAACGGCCAGTGGTCAACAGAGGAGGTCAACTCCTGCTGGGGGTATTGATTACAACGAGATCAACTTTCACCTTGCAGGAGATGATGCCAACAACCATGAATGTGTGGCAGCAAAAGTAAACCTAGAACCAACACACCAAGCTAATGGTAGCATCAATCTACTGCCCATCTGGAACAAGCCCCTCTGAAATGCTTTTTGGCACCCTGACCCAAACAGGAAACCCCCCTAATGCTGGGCTGCAGCTAACATGAAGATGGCAGTGCGCACACACACACACACATCTTATCCCCTTTTATTATTTATATCTGAACCATAAATTGCCTTTTTCCATCCCTAAAACAACTGCTTTGCCTCCCAAAATGCCACTTTGCTTCCTTAACTGAGCAATAGTTAGAAAAGAGCGGAAGCTCTGTCCGATATGTACAAGATCAAGAAATACTAGCTAGTTAAATCATAAATGACATTACTGCTGTCATTTAAGCTTTTTTTCCTCATTGGATTATGCTTCTGAAATGTGATTTGATTAACACGTGGATTTGAAAACACTTAAAAAACATTCAATACTTCCTGTAAGAGTCTGAAAAGTCACTTTCACTAGCGTGAGTAATGGGTGAGAAATGGGTAAGAAATGCTAGTTCATGCGAGCAAACTTTCAATGGCTCAGGTCCAAATACAATGACTTCTGTGTCATAACAACGTTTCGGTTTTAACTGAAGCCTCATATTTGCGTAGTTTAAAGTGATACCTGTGTACTTTGACTTTCTCTTGTTTTTTAGGATAAACTGCTACGACGTGTTTGGAGCACAGGCTCCCTTTGGTGGCTACAAGTACTCCGGGAATGGGAGAGAGTTGGGAGAGTACGGCTTGGACAATTATACTGAAGTTAAAACGGTGAGGAAACGCCTTTGATCAAAACGTATGTACAGGTAGTGAACCAAACAATGTAAACTGTCATGTAGTCACTCAATAGGGTGTTGGGCCTCCATGTGTTGCCAGTACGGCCTGTATGTGCCGTGGCATAGTCTACCAGAGTCTGGAATTCTGCAAGAGGAATACGACACCACTCTTGTTGGAAAGTGGAAGTGGAAGGTAGGTGGCAGTGTAGTGTAATGGTTAGGGAACTGGGCTTGTAACTGGTTGCTGATTCAATTCCCAGGTGGAGCACTGCCATTGTACCCTTGAGCAAGGTACTTAACCTGAATTGCTTCAGTAAAATATCCAGCTGTATAAATGGATTGTATGTATAGAAATGTAAACTGTGTAAGTCGCTCTGGATAAGAGCATCTGCTAAATGCCTGAAATGGAAATGGAAATAGAAATGGAAAATGCTGTATTCAGGCGTCATTCCAGAATATCCCATAAATGCTCGATTGGGTTCAGGTCTGGTCACTGAGAAGGCCATGATATATGGATAATGTCAGTGTCGTGCTGCTCAAACCACTGGGCAACTGCTACTGTGGACAGGGGCATTGTTGTCTTGAAAGAGACACCCCTCTGCAGGAATGTAATGATTTAATATGATCACTCAGTACCATTAAGTGATAACTGATATACACCTTGCCTTCTAAACATATGAGAGCACCAATGCCATGCCAGGAAAATGCGCCCCACACCGTTATGGAACCGTTTCACTGTTTGAACACTGTTGCGCTTCCATTTTTTTGTTCACAACATGTACTACCCTCTTTTAGGATGCTTACATTTTACATTACAATTTCCTCTCTTCCAGGTGACGATTAAGGTTCCCCAGAAAAACTCGTAAAGGGAAAACCCTGTACCTTGTGTGTGAAACTGTGAACATTTGGTGAAAATGTGAACATGATGAGTACGATATCAATCTGCAATGCTTCCAAACACTGCTCTGCTTGTTTAGCTAACACCTTTCAACCAGTGTAGTGGTTAAAGAGACCTTCCCCCCCCCCCGTTTTTCTCCCAATTTGGTTGCCAATTATACCCTCTATTTATTTCAATTTCCCACCCCCACGAGTCCGCTGCCCGTCCTCCGGGAGCGAGACACTCATTCCAGGCCGATTGTTCCCACCTCTTCCAAGACGGAAATTCTTCCACGGACGCCTTTTACCTTCTCCTCGACGGACTCGTGCCGGCTCACCCTCCCCCTTCCCCCCTCCCCGGAGGCGGACAGCCAAATGCCGCCTCCGATTGTGGCTGACGACCAGGGCCGGTCTGCTAGACGTGCGGGTTTCGAACCGCGTCCCTGACAGGCAGCGCACACCACACCAAAGTGTGGCGCGTTTGACCGATACGCCATCCGCCGCCCTAAAGAGACCTCTTTATTCATTTTGTAAAGCTTCTTATTTTTAGACCATTTTGGATTGGCCAGCACGGAGGGAATTCAATTTTCAAAGATTTTAAGAGTACATTTGCGTATCAACTGCTTCAAACACTTGTTAAACAAAGTCTAATGATTGCATCCATGATCCTTATCCTGTAATGTGTGTAACAATAAGCACAATTAGCCAAGAACTTCAATGATGCTAAAATTAGTATTTTTGATAAATTAAAAAACAATCATATATATTCCTTTGCACCTTAATTGACAACCTTGTAGCTTTGATTAACTTAATTTTTGTATTCATTCATGTCTGAATTGTACTCCTTTGTTATCCACTTGTTCAGTTTTGTATAATAAAGGCATCAAACATGAATCTGCATATTAGCCTGCTATTATTTGTAACTTTTGATTTGAAGCAGGGAAAGGAACTCTTTCCTTGCTGCCTTTCTTTTCAGTTAACTTTACTTCACAACTGCTGGCTAAATATGTAAAAGGTTAAAAATTTTTTTTAAAAGTAACATTTCCTCTCCTGCCAAATCTTGTGGTTTCAAATCTTCATTTTTGTTGTTTAGTATTGTTCCTTAAAGGCATGCATCAAGTCAGTGAAGAGCTTAGAATTCCTGCTCCTTTATATGCTTATACAGCTGCCAATTCAACCGGGGCCAATACCCGACCCTCTTAGATTTTGCTAGAAAAATTCACAAAGTATCTGGAATCTAAACAGCAAACTTGTATGGGGCATGCATGCTGTAACTGGGGTGCTGGAGGTTTGAGATTACAAAAACATATGTATTTTAGGAAATGCATTATTGTCATTGTTCAATTGAGAAACTGGCCTGATCAATAATGTACGTAATGTGGCACAATGTTTTCCCAGAAAAAGTGCTGGCCAAAAACTTCCAACAGATCTTGCAGATGAGCAGAATATGCAACAAAAAATGAGATTAAATGTAACAGACTCCATTATAAATACCCACATGTGACCTGGTTGGCTCTGCAAAATTGTACTGATTCCAAAATGATCTCATACAGGACATGGTTTAATCCATCTGTAGTCTAACATTTAAACATCCGTGCAATCCAGATTCAATTAAAATGTTGGACTTCAAGCGATGTGAGAGGGGAGAGGGTACATGTGCTCGACCTGATATTTCAATTTTGATTAAAACTCGATTTAAATTCACATGTTACAGCTATTATGTCACCAAGAAAATTATATCAAATTATAAAAACCCATAGTTCCGCTCCCGGAGGATAATTTTCTGAAACCGCGTTCCAGCCCTGTGTATATTTCCGTGTGTTTTGGGAAAAGAATGACGGCTTCGTCAAGCAAGTAGTGGGTGACGAAACGTATTTCATTCGACAGAAAAAGGCTGAAGTCTCATCTCACTATTATCGTTGAGAGGAATGGGACGCATGCAGTTAACTACCTTGACATTAGAGGGCAGTATACAGCAATATACAAAACAAGTAAATAAAGGACACCCATACATGGGATTAAGGTGTAGCCCTACTTTATATTAAAGCAAACTCCGGGCGCATTTAAAAGATTGTCCGTGCTGTTATCGTTCCACCCAAAGATGGAGCTGAATCGATTAAATTATTATGCATTTCCAACAGACTAAAGACGACTGAGAATTGAACATGTTCGGCAATGGCTCAGACCCAACAGTTCTCACGGTTAAAAACCCCAACGTCAGTCAACAACTGTAAAATAAGATGACTGTTGGCGAACAATTCTACAGCTATCTAGTAATCTAACTAATAGAAAGTGTAGTCGCTAACTTTGCTAACGTTCACCATACCAGGTTAACCGTCGCTAAAAGTGTTCAGTTGAACAATGAACAAGTTCGATACTTATGAAAATAGCAAATATTTATATTTTAAAAAGTATATTAATTACTCTAGATGTACGAACGGTACTAACGTTCGTCTTGATGCCCCCCTTTGTTATAACTTACTTATTCCATGCATGATTCTTTCAATAATGTAACAATGACCTCATAATAATACTCGTATCGAAAAGGACCCTACTTGTATCTCTAGTAAGCCCCCTAAAAAGTAGGTGTCTGACATCTGCCTGATATAATAAAAACAGCAAACAATATATCATCAAAAAAGAGAGTGACATGTACAATATTAATACACAACGGTCATTTAGTAGCAATAGTGTCGATTATATCATACATTTATTTTGTATTCACGTTAACTGAAAGTAAATTATACTGCCAGGGATAACAAGGACAGCGTATTGAGAGCAAATGTTCTCCGGTGAATTTTTTTCCTTTGGCAAGAAATCAGCGGAGCACCGAGCAAGCAATTGGAGTCACTAAAGTCGGTCCTAGGACAGTTATTCCCTTTGGTCTCACAGCTGTGTATCCAGGTCTTGAGCAGTGTACTATCTATTTGATTCGCTATTTAATTTAATTTCCAATCGAAGACAAAGGAATCCGTGGAATTTCACTTATGGCGACCTAGCTCGCTAGCTACCTTGCTAGCTAATCCAGCCGATTTCTTTTCTTGGCTCTCTCTACCCCTTGACTGTTTCGGAGTTTTACTCCTGGTCCCCCTTTCATCGGGTTCTTTCCTACCCCGTCTTACGACACGTTGTCAAAGACTGCCGTTGCGTTTCCAACCATCTCCGCAACCGAGCATAAACAAGTATTGCTAGCGAGCTAGCAAGCTAGCTGACGATACTTCTCTTAGCACCCACCCCCACAGTGGTGATCTCATCTCCCGGTGTCCGTCTCTCCGACCGTCAAACACCCACCCCGGGGCCCCAGTCGCTCTCCATGGTCGTTACGGCAGAGCCTAGACGAGTGGCAGGGGCTCTTCCGTTTCTTTGTGCGCGGGGCAGTCCAGGGGATTGCTCTGACTGGATTGCTTTGCTTCGGAATATACAAGAACACACACTAGGCTACAGGCAATTTGTCGAATAACGGGAATCGGTCATGGGACTGGCATGTCACCTTTAGTCACGGGTCGAACATTCACAATAAAGCGATCCTTAGAGAAAAGCGCCCCTCCCGTCGTGTTTCGCTTCGCTCCCTACAAACAGTACGGAGAACAAGTGCAAACTGAGTCAGTGGGACTACATACTGGAACATCATGTCGGAGGACAACAATGTGGACAAATTTATTAAGGTAAGGGAAGCTTCGGTTATGTGACACTGACAGGAACCGGCATTGATACCAATAGAACGATGCTGTCGACAGTCGGTAGTGGAACTTACTTGTTGATGGAGGTCATTCGCTCTATAGTTTTTAAAAATGTTATTTTAACTTAATGCTACTTGCTACAGTGCTACTTTAGCTGAAGTTCTTGTAGAGACCGGCATGTGGATTTATGCATTTGGAAGTCCAAAGATTTTACTTTTCGAAACTGCTATTATGTTCTTAAGAGTTTCATAATTCCCATAATTCTACGGGGACAAGTTTGCATTTTGTGTACAACTGTTATTAAGTGAAATTACACGTGTACGTTTACTCCTACCGACTGTGGGCCAGTGGGTAATAGCAGTCAGTGTGCTCACTGCACACGTAATTTTAGGACATGATATAGTAATTACTTATTAACTAGCACAGGTCCAACCAGTGTTATCTGGCTGGGTCAAGACATCTTTGGTCTCTTCTACTTTTTTATCTGTATTGTGGTTGAATTATATCTAGTTTTAATTGCCACAGTGGCAAACGTACAAGGTGGTTCCTTTGCATGCTCATGCTGTATTTATAAAGCATATAGACTTGTTGCAATAAAAGTCTTAGAGAGTGCTGATATCTGCATGTCAGCCTGCAGGTCCCCCCCATCTGCAACAGTCTCATGCACTCAAGTGTCCAGCTGTTTTGTCAGACGGTGGTCTTGTTCCAAGCAACAGGTGCAGCACATTGTCCTCTCAGACCTGCCCACCACCACATGCCCCCCACAGAACAGACCTTCCCCTCCCACTCCCCGGACCCCACACCACAAACCTGCCCCCACAGCACACATGCCCCTCACAGCACAGTCCTGCCCCCCCCCCACCCCACAGCACAAACCTGCCACAGCACAAACAAACCTGCCCCCACACCCCACCTCACACCACAAACCTGCCCCCACACCCCACCTCACACCACAAACCTGCTCCCCAGAGCACACATGCCCCCCACAGAACAGACCTGCACCACAAACCCCCCTGCACCCCACAGCACAGACCTGCACCCCACCACAGCACAGACCTGCACCCCCCCACAGCACAGACCTGCACCCCACAGCCCTCAGCACAAACCTGCGCCCCCACAGCACAGACCTGTCCCCCCATACCCCACATTACAGGGACATTTTTCACAACGGGTCGGCAGGGAAGAACCCTGGACCGGGCCTGTGCAAGTGCACACCGAGAGCTTGACACCCCTACAGCACCAAGCAGAGCATGTCACTGAAAAACACCCGCACACACAGGGTGTAATAGCGTTTTAGCCATCAGCTCTATTTAAATCGGCTGTCCCGTCTGTCTCCATTGGGATATATAAATAGAGCATGCGCTCATGCCACTGTGGCTAAGAGGGGAGATTTGTGGATCCTTGTCATTGTGATTTAGCAAGAAGCTACCAACCCCTCAGCTCACTGGGCCTCATTAGCTACAGCAAAGCTAGGGTCAGACTGGTGCAGGTCTTTTGGGCACAACAGGGACTTTTTGTGAGGCTAAGTCAACCAGTGACAAAATAACAGACAGTATGTTCCTTTAAATTGCTGTTAATATGTTGAAGGAAATTAATAGAAATGTCTATCACTTTTAAAAAAAGAACAAATTCTGTTTTAATACAACGATAGTCAAGGACTGCACCTAGACCGATCTCTAAAGGGAATCAGAAATAAGTCGTTTTAATAAAAACTACTTGTAAACAAGTAGCCTAATAAATACAAATGCATACAATATCATGAGATATACTGAAAACTTGTAACTAGCTCAGATACATTTTACTCTTCCCACTTAAGCTTTTTATAGAAAATGTATCACAGGCAGTGTGGGCCAATCAAATGCAAAATAGGATCTAAATACTGGCAGCATTTGCGCCATTGTGACCATTTTCAGCAAGTCTTATCAAGCTGTTTATCTGTGGCTCAGTTTATCAGCGAACCTGAAAAATTCATTCAGTTTGACCCGCTTTGGAAAACCTGCAAATGGAACGATGTTTATTGATTTTATCAGCGACAGCAGTTTGAGTGCCAAAAGCCTGCACGGGGAACGATTTACAATTTCCACGAAGGTGTGCTTTTAGCTTTGCAACCACCAAGGTGTGCTTAGCAGTCATGCCTGGTCCTCGCTACGGGCCGACTCGTCAGACGGGGCTCCGCTGAGACGGGCAGACCTGCGGTGCGCGTGGTGATTAAAGATCTCCGTGACGCCGGCAGAGTGCCGAAGCCCCGTTGGGTTTTCCCTCTGAGAGATTCGCTCCGTGCTCGTGCGCAGCCCATGCAGCTGCGTACGAGCGGAGGACCGCTGCTGAGGCGGGCAGGAAGTGAAGCCGGGTGAGGGTGATTAGACGCCGGTAATGCGGTAAAAGCGACCGGGACGGACGTGCGCACACTACACTGCCGGTTTCAGGCTCCGCTGCGTCAAGCCCAGAGACTGCCGTTTAAAAGACCGCTTTTCGTGCGTCGTGTTCTGTTCAGTTTGTGACTGCACTCTGAACGGGACTCGGCTTTGGCCAGAGCTGCTTCTGGTGAGCCCCGGCCAGGCTGAAGCGTCTGTGGGGTACTGAGCATGCTCAGTGCACGGAGAACAAAGCGGTGGCCCCAATAGAACAGAGGAGCACTTTACAAGAGCCCTGGAGTGATGGCTGCACTGCGCACCCAGAACTGGTCACTACTGTTCAGGTTTCTGAGTAACAGACTCTTTCTCATAGTTCTGACTGGCTTTTTACAGGACCAGTTCAGGTTAAATGCCTTGCAGCAGTTGGGTTCCACCTGTGATTTGTGAGTCCACTGACCTGACCACTACACCACACTACTGACCAGAGTGAACCTGACCACTACACCACACTACCGACCAGAGTTCACTGCGCCCGACCACTACATCACACTGTGGTTCTGTGTGGCGCAGTAGGTAGAGCACGGTGCTGACAATGCTTAGGTTGTGGGTTCAATTCCCATTGGGGGCCAACCACACATACTGAAAAATGTATGCATTCATTACTGTAAGTCGCTTTGGATAAAAGCGTCTGCTAAATGGCATATATTATATCATGATCCACTGACCTGACCACTATGCCACACTATTGACCAGTACTGCCTGGAGTCCACTGACTTTTCTAGACACCATTGGCTAGGCCAACCTTGACTCTGCTTAGTCAAGGTGAAGATTGCACAGGCGCGGTCGGGGGAGCCAACATGGCACCGGTCTTGACACTTGCTTTTCTATATGCACGTATTGTAAGTCGCTCTGGATAAGAGCGTCTGCTAAATGCTTAAAATGTAAGAGAAACTTTGACTTTTGGACCAGCGGACCTGGCTTTACAGTTGCCTTTATCCTTAAACTCAGTTTTTTTCCGCCCCTGTCTGTCTTTGCCAGGAGACATCCATCCTAGAAGAGTACAACATCAACTGGACACAGAAGCTGGGAGCCGGGATCAGTGGACCTGTCAGGTAGGCTCGACGCCACGCCCCTGTGGGCCAGATCTGGCGGCTGAACCGAAGGCTCACCAATCCAGTCGCCTCTCAGCACTTTAGATCTGACTGCCCCTGACCCACCTTTAGCTGTATGTGTAACATGTCGGCCTAATGTGACCCGAAATGGTGGTTTGCTTTTCAACTAGTGCCGAGCATCTCGCCTGCTGTTGAAGTGCCACTGGACCCGGGCTATACCGTTAGAGTTTAACTCTTTGACCTGTGGGGGAGTTTTTGAATAAAAGAGTAGATTTTTGTTTTCGTTATTCCCCTTTTGGTGAGATCACAGCAAAAGGATTGTGGCGAACGACGCTGGTCACATGTGCCGAAATCTAGCGTGCAGCACAGAAGGGAAAATATTTATCATTCGTGTGTGTTCGCTCTTTCATTTGTTTATTGTTCTATAGCCCAGGTTCTACAGAGACTTGTCAGACTCTTAGTCACAGCTGACCTGCAGCTAAGCTGTGTGTGTGGAAACATGGATTTACATTGTTTACTCGACTCAGCCTGAAGCCACGTGCTGCAACACTTCTGCGTTCCAACTGTAAACTACTGTAGATTATGTCATATTATTGGCTGCTAGGGTTTGATGCAAGCACGAGCTAGGCTCATTATGCAAAAATGTCCATAAACCTCATCCTGTCCATGTGTGTGTGTGTGCTCGTGGTTCTGTGTGGCTCAGTTGGTAGAGCGCCGCGTTGACAATGCTTAGGTTGTGGGTTCAATTCCCATCGGGACCACATATACTGAAAAATGTATGCATTCACTACTGTGAGTCGCTTTGGATAAAAGCGTCTGCTAAAGCGTGCGTTTTTTAAATGGTCTAGTTCTGCTGGTACATTACATTACATTTTTACATGGGCGACTTACAATATGTGCATTAATACATGGTAAGAACAATCATTGTTCACGCAAGAGATCAGTGCAGTAATACAGCGATAGACATCATTGTTGGCGGCTGCATACCATACCTGTAACACTGGGAAGGAAAAGGTTAGTTAGGTTAGGAGTTAAAACCCCTCCAGTAAACCCAGAACATCATTGTGCAAGGCTGTGATCTCCAGCTGTGCCCCCCTCCCCAGATCGCTTATTTTCCAGGCTAGTGTGGTGTTCCCAGGCCTCCCTCAGAGCCTGTGGTGCAGGAGAGGGAGGGAGGGAGGGAGGGAGAGAGAGGTGTGGAGAGGTGTGGAAAGGAGAGGTCTGGGTGTTGTTTAGTGCTGTAGACAGGTTAGGATCATGTTTAGTGCTGTGCCTCTCTTCCCCCTCCTGAGTTGATGAGTAAGTGCTGATTCAGTGGAGGGGGAGGGAGGGAGGGCGCAGAAAGTGAAGCTGCGCACAGGTAACGATTTCTGAACAGGCTTTGAGTAATATTCAAAGTCCCCTGACAGCCCGGACAATAGGCGCTAAGTAGCAGTGGGCGCAATGTTCTAGATCACGCGTGTGTTTTGTTTCTGTTTTTTGATCGTGTCATTGTGCGTTTTGCCCTGCTGTTACCCCCCTCTTCTACTCGTGCTTTCTCTCTCTTTTTTTTCTTTGTGCTTTCTCTTCTTTCTCATTTCTTCTCCGTCCTGACTCCCTGCTGCTGACTCCTATAACGCACTCTTCTGACCTTGTCCGTTCGTCTGTCTGTCTGTTTGCCGGCCTGCGTCTCTCGCACTCTCTGCAGCGCTCCTTTCGCCAGCATTCCCTGTGCGCGGCGTCTTCGCCAGGCTCACCACAAAGACACCCCTGTAAACAAACAAAAGGCGAGTGTGAGTGTCATCCGGTGACCTTGGGAGAGATTAGACGGCGGGCTGAGCTGCCAGCGGGTGTCTGAGCCCGGAGACAGACTGGCCTGCCCTTTACCTCACCCGTAAGATCGACGTAAAGGGATTCCCTCCTCCTCCTCCCCCCCGGGTGCAGGGGAATTAGGCCAGGGGTGTTGGGTTCACTTCCTCGATGGGCTCGGGGGTCGTCTCACAGCCGTGCCAGTCGGGTCCTCCTCAAAGAACCGCTGGCACTCGTCCCACTCCTGCGCTTCCAGAGGCGTCGATGTCCAGCGACTTTTAGGCAGCCAAGGAGCGCGGGACGCTGCATCGTATTGTTTCACACCTTCTGCCGCTCGTCAGATTTCAGGGGACTGCGAGCCTTAAGCCAAAGATGGCACACAATTGGCAATTTAGTAGGCGTAGACCCCTCTTATGCAAGAGATTTTTAAAATGACAAGAAATGCCTGGTCACAACGTGGCGGCCAAATTTGATTGGCCGTGTTATACCGCTGGACATCAACGAAGCCATTCTCTTGATTCATGTCGCGGATGAAAAGGAAAAGTTCTTTTTTTAATACTTTGCTTTTTACTGTTGTTCGTGACAATTTTTACTTATTGTATCATGTTTTTTAAATAATTATTTATACAGCCTACTCCTGCACATTTTAGGGAAGGCTGTGACCGGAGAGATGAACAAATCTCAATTCGGGATAGAGAAAAGTACAGGAGCAGACATTAAAAACTCAGCAGATGCCATAAAAAAAATTGCTACAGGTGCAAATAGGTTCCAGGTGTGTAAACAGCAAAAGGTGTTGCTAAGGACAAAAGACTAAAATAAATGTTCATCTCCTGTAACCGACTCAAAAAAATGTTGGTCCTAATTGAACCTTTTTAAAGCGGCTTGTTTAAACAACCCAAAAGTGAATATTTGCGAATATTCACATATTGAAATTGGGTCCCTGTTCTGTTTATTTTATACGTGGTACTGGTTTATCCAACCTTTTATGTATCCCCAGTACCCCTGGTCCTGATGAGATCGAGATATTTCCATAGTAACCTGTGACATGCTGTGTCTACAGTGGCCCTCTAATAGGTTCCATGGATTGACCACATTTATTGAACTGACATTTGAAACTGAACTAAATCTCATTGGACCTCAATCTTTCCCTAGCCAGTTTTTTTTTTTTTTTTTTTTTTTCTCTTCTCTTCTCTCATGGTGTTCCCGAGCCACACCTACCAATATAGCGTGTCCCCCCTCACCATCACGTTTACAGTTGACCATTATTGCCTAAGTAACCTTAAGCTAAGCTGGAGTAGTTTAACCTTAACAGTAAGCTGTTATGTTATGTTAAGTAACCTGATAGTAGTAAACGATTTAAAGCTGCACCATGCGGTGTTGTTTTGTTCACAGGGTTTCATTGTGGAAGGAAATGTGGAGGGAACTTTGAACAGGAAACAAAACAATAGACAAAGTAATGAAAAGTTAAGAATTGATGGTCAGTTAAGCTTCGCGCGAATTCGTCCACTATACCAGCCGGAGCCAGCGTGTGTTAAGGGTGTGGGTACCCCAGTTGAGGTACCCATGGTCTAAGCAAACTTGGCCTTACGCTTCTTACAAATGTACAGTTTTCATTTCACATAGTTCAGCAGCTGACGACCTTATACGACAGCCATAGCTCTGTACACTGTGCGCACTTGTTTACAGAATATGCCGTCTTAAGTGAGACCGTGGTGACAAGTCCCACGACCTCACTGTGGCAAAAGAGAATGGCTCACTTTCCCTGCTTTCACCCGAGCCATGGCTGATTACCGGCATCAGCGCAGCAGCTAGTAGGCGTTCTTCTCTCGCCATTGGCTCAGGCCAAGGGCAGTGATGTCATAATGGCTTTCGAAACACGCCTAGGCCTCCCTCCTCCCTGCGTGTTCATTGTAAGGTCACAGGTCATGGAGTTTACGCCATTTAAATCGTCCAGGATCAGTTGTTCTGTACCGAATGTCCTCTACCGGATCAGGTAGTGTGGCATAGTACACTCACAGTTGGCGCAAGTTAAGCATGAAACAAAGCTGTATTTACAAGGGTGTTTAATGCTTGCGCTAAGCAGGAATAGTTTAACCCAGGCCGTATGTGGTCACGGGCAAAGGAGCAAGAAAAGGTGAACTCCGTTCGAAAAGCCTTATCGCATTGCATTTTAAGCATTTAGCAGACGCTCTTATCCAGAGCCACTTACCAGATGTTCATTAATACAGGGTAGGAACAATCATAGTTCGTGCAAGAGATCAGTGCAGTAATACAGCGATAGACATTGTTGTGGGCAGCTGCATACTATACCTGTAACACTGGGAAGGAAAATTATTTAGTAATTTTAAAAAAAATGAGGAGTAAGCAGGGATACATATACAAGAAGTATCCAGGAAGTAGGCAGTGGTGATGACAGTTGGGTAGATGTTCAGAATTCAGTGGTAGTGGAGTCCGAAAAGGTGGGTTGAGTCTCAATTATTGTGTCATTACCACAAACCAAGAAAAGAATAAACGGGTGCTATGGACCGCGCTGTGGACCATAGATGGACAGTGTTCCTGCAGTGTGCGTGTGCATGTGTAGGTTTTCCCCGCCTCCCCGATCATCCCCGTTCATGGCCGCACGCCGTTATGCGCCCGTTTGTTTTGCAAGTCATCCAGCCGCCACTTTATACACAGTTCCGCGGCGAGCTTCTCCCGTAACAGGGCTGACAAGACTGGAATTTTGCGTTCTACTTGTGGGAGAACTGGTTGGTGTGTCATTGTGTGGCCTGAGGTTGTGGGGCTGACACCAGCAGGCGCGCGGGGCAGGCGCGCGGGGCTGGCGCTGAATGTCAGTTGTTATTGGAGGCGTTCAGAACGCCGTCAGTCAGGCCCGCAGAGGGAGTCGCGCCCGCTGTGACAGGGTCACAGATCTGCGTACAAAACGTCCTTATCTCCATGGTGTTATTTCCCAGTACACACACACACACGCACGCTCTCACACTCATTCGCATGCCGCAGGCACACATTCCGCAACCAGCTTTCTCTGCTTGAAACCCTCTCATTCTCTTTCTACCCTTCCCTGTACCTCTCCTGTCTGACTCGCACACACACTCACTCACACTCACACATGCACACACACTAACAGGCATGCACACTCATAAACACGCAATCACACGCATTCACACGCACGCACACTAATTCGCGCACACACAGACACACTCATAAGGACACACACACACACACACACATTCATTCGCATGCACCGCAAGCACACATTCTGCAGCCAGCTTTCTTTGCTTGAAACCCTCTCACTCTTTTTCTACCCTTCCCTGTACCTCTCTCTCGCTCGTTTGCCCTCCCTCCCTCTCTCTCTCTCTCCCTCCCGCTCCCCATTCTCCAGAACTGAACTTTGATCGAAGCGGAGTGTTCCTCCACAAAGTTCTTTATTATGTGTAATCTGAGCTGTTGGATCAGTGTGTGGTTTGGACTGAATGATCGGCCAGCATGGACAGGAGACTGGGGGAGGGGTGCAATGGGTTTGCCTGGTTCAGGGCTCCAGACTAACATTTTCCACTGGTGGCACTGGCGATGCTGTGCGATCATCACCCGATCTGGTCGCACCAACATTTTGCCGTGGCACAGCCCGATAAAAATAATGAGCAATCATCTTTTAAATTTCCGTGCCATTGTGTTCAGACATTTGTGTAGTCGCGCTGTGACATCATAGTATGCAAATTGAAAGCATTTGTGTGTCAGTTCCCAGGTCAGTTCTGATGCTGCGGGGTGTAAAGTCATGTGATCCCGCGAGCCGGAGTGTTCTGTGATGCGTGCGTAGCAGGCAGGGCAAAGGGCAGCTCGGTCTCCGGTCTCGTCTCGTGAAACTTTCCTCGCGGATCTGAGGAGAGAGGGCCCGGGACTACCAGCCAACATCAGGACCGGATTATCTAACACTGGGGCTCCCCACCTCAGCCCTGGAGAACCCCTGTGCATGCTGGTCGACCTTCCAACCAACCTCTTGATTAATTAAGGGTTGGGTTTTTTAGGTTAATTAATTTTGTGCTGAAACAGATATTTTCTGTTATTTATTTATTATTGTTTCAGATTTTTCCCCCATGTTTTTCTCCCAATTTGGTAGCCAATTACGCCCTCTATTTATTTTGATTTGCCCTCCCCACACGAGCCCGCTGTGCATCTCTATGAGGCAAGCTAATTCTCGATGGGCAGCGAGCTCTGCTTCCTTCGAGACGGAATTCGCCCACCCACGTTCTGGAGACTCCTTTATGGGGTTTGAACCGCGTCCCTGACAAGCAGCACACACCGTTTTGATTTTAGCCCTCCTATCCCCACCGCCCCCTTGAAACACATTTTAACACTATGCAGGGTTGGCTCATTACCATTTGCTTTCTATCTGAACTCCGCATTTCCCGCCAATTATATAGTTTAAATAAGCCTGTTAAAAAAATTACCTCTTTGCAAAAGAACCATTTAGAAAATTAAAGCCTTCGTTGTTTCAGAACTGATCTGACTGTTTAAAGGTTCTTAAATCATGCATTCTTTGTAACATGTGTCTGACATAATGTGGCATTATGAGAATAAGGTTAAATAATCCCTCATTAGACATTAAAAGTGTCCAATCAAAAACGATGAACAGCTCCTTATACTTTGGTATTGCAATTATGGTTGGAACAAAAACCAGCATGCATGGGGGTTGTCCCAGACCCAGGCTGAGAACCAGTGGCCTAATGGAACCAACCATCCTCTCACCTCCCAAATACAAAGTGCAGGACTGTAAACCTCTTCCCATGTGCTCTAATTTCTAATTTCAGTGCCAGGAATTTAATGAAGACATGTTTTTGTAATGGCCCATTATATTTCCTTGCAGGTAAAGTTTATTAAGTTGGATTGATTTGAACTGTAACTTAATCTTTGCACTTAATTTTGTTGTTAGTTTTTTTACAAACAGTAGTGTGCAGTGTGTGATCTTGTTGTTTGCCATGCACTGTAATGACAGCTTTTTGTCCTCTGCTGTATTGTCATTTGGTCATGCATTGAAAGGGGCCGTAAAGGTTTCTGCCTCACCATTATGGCGAAGGTGAAACCTGACACCATCCCTGCAGGGCTGTTTGTTGAGGGAACTGGTTTTAGGTCTGTCGACGGTTATGATCCCAGTGAAGTGGGCCGGGGGTGGGGTCCCCAGACACATACCCAACCCCCCCTGCTGGCCTTTTTGGTTGTTTATAGAAACCCTGTTAGCCTTTCACAGGCCAGGTGTGGCATTCTCCAAGCTGTCCAGTCCGTACCGTGCATTTTGCTTGCGTTACAGACCCCTCCCCTCCCCCTGATCGTCACTCTGAGATCAGCACCCAGCGTGCACGTTTTCTCGACTGATCTGAGATCAGCCCCCCAGTACGTGCGCAAATTTTTTCCACTAACCTGAGATCAGCCCCGCAGTGCATTCGTTTTCTCCACTGATCCCAGATCAGCATCCAGCACGCATGTGTTTTCTCCACTGATCCTGGATCAGCACCTAATGCGTTGTCAGCGGACGGGGCGTGGTGGACTGAGTGTTCTGTGTGCTCCTCTCTTCAGGGTGTGTGTGAAGAAGTCCTCACAGGAGCGCCTCGCACTCAAGATCCTCATCGACCGGCCCAAGGCCACGAGGTAGAGCCACAGCCCCCTGGAGACTGACCAGACTGAACACCACTTTACACATCTACTGACCGCACACTGAGACTGACCAGACTGTGAACCACTTTACACATGCATCTACTGACCGCACACTGGAGACCGACCAGACTGTGAACCACACTTTACACATCTACTGACCGCACACTGACCACACACGAGACCGACCAGACTGTGAACACCACTTTACACATCTACTGACCACACACGAGACCGACCAGACTGTGAACCACACTTTACACATGCATCTACTGACCGCACACTGGAGACCGACCAGACTGTGAACACCACTTTACACATCTACTGACCGCACACTGGAGACCGACCAGTCTGTGAACCCCACTTCACACATGCGTCTACTGACCGCACATGGTGCAACATGCTCATTTGGAGAAACATGTAACAGCCTTTGTGGGAAAAACAACAGTGTGCCATACCTTTTTACTTAACACTTTTGGTCATTAGTTGGGTCTGTGAAAGGAAGGAGTTTGAATCAAGTCAATTAATTGTCTTTGAATGTAGCGCACCACACACTAAGGTGTCCCAGGACACCGAAGAGTTCAAATCAAGTTGCAAAATCCAAAGGCACAATTCAGCCAGTTACATACAGTTGCATAAAAGCGCAGTCAAAAAGAGATGTTCGGGACCAGGGCAGATTTCAGTGGCGTTGGTGGTTAAGTTCTGAGTACTTACTGTCAGACAGACAGACAGACCGATGTCCCCTTTTCCACGGTAACGCAGGTGTCCACTTCTCTCCCAGGTGCGGCTTCACATGATGTGCGCAGCGCACCCCAACATCGTGCAGATCATGGAGGTATACGCCAACAGTGTGCAGTTCCCCCACGAGTCCAGCCCCAGGTATGGCACGTACATACACACACACACACATCCACATGCAAACACACACACATCCACATACACACACCACACACGCACACCACACACACATACATACATACACACACATACACGCAAACACACGCACATCCACATACGCACACCACACACACATACACGCAAATGTACACACATTCCACATGCGCACACCACACACGCACACACATGCACCCAAACGCACGCACATCCACATTCGCACACCACACATGCACATATATGCACGCAAACACATGTACATCCACATGCGCACACCGCACACGCACACTCGTACTCGCACATACACATACACATGCATACACACGCACACACATTCATATGTGCATGCACACACACACACACACACATGCATATTCCCCTGCATGCACACACATGCATAAGCACACACATGCAGGCACATAACCACATGCACAGACAAATGCACGTAAAAACACACGCGTTCAGGCACGTGCACACGCAATGTTCCTATTCTCTTTTCAATAATAAAAAAACCCTCAGTGCAGTAAACTAACTCATCCTTCACCAAAAAGAGCATCTCTACTCCCCTGATTTCTCTTCGGTCTATCCTCTCTTTCCCTCTCTCACTTTGCCTCCTCCCGCCTCAGGGCGAGGTTGTTGATCGTCATGGAGATGATGGAAGGGGGGGAGTTGTTCCATCGGATTAGTCAGCACCGGCACTTCACAGAAAAGATGGCCAGCCAGGTCACCAAACAGGTGAGGCAGACTCTTAGGGTCTTAGGGGCTCTTAATCCTGGTCACGGACGGTCGCAAGGCATGCCGGCGTTTGTTTTCACCTTGAAGTCAGACACAAGAAACCAGGCGAGGTGAGATAATTGTGTAATCAGCCTCTTTAATTGATCAATTAAGCGCCGAGTAAGAACGAAAACAATCACACCCTGCGTCTCCCCAGGGTCAGGATTGAGAGCCCCTGCTGTGGACTCACCAGATACACAGCTCCTGTGTTCACCCCCCCCCCCCCTTCTTTAGCTACAGGAGCTTCCAGTTGGTAACGCCTGTTTCTGCTGCTATGTTGCAGTACAGAGCGTGCGTTGCCACGGTATTGTCCTTGGTCACGCCCCTTAATGACATTTCAGAAGATGGAAAGTTTTGAATGTTTTGGTTTCACCAGTAGGGAGACAGAAGATTCAATGTTAAGAACGCAGAGCTGAGTATCAAGGGCAGAGGTCAAATGAAATCCAGGAACCGATACGGCCCTCCTTGCCCATCCCTGGTCTACATTAACCACTCGGGTTGACAGGCAAACGAATGTGTACATGTGCGTGCACACAAACGAATATGGAGCATTGCTAGTGTAAAGACACGTTGTGTCTTGTAATTGGTCCATACTTACCGTCTCATGTAAATATATTTAGCGATGGACAATATAAAGATTACCGGTGTCAGGGTAGGTAGATATGTGCAAAGGGTTATTGTGTTAACACCACTCTGACATCAGGAGTGCTGAATAACTCTGAATGATTCCCCTGACTATAATTAAATGTCAAAAAAAGGAATCTCATTAGTGTCCTCACTGTCACTATTGAGCTCAACGACCTCCATCTTGATGAGCGCAAGTGTGGTCCCAGTCCCCGCTCCTGTTTTGTCATTTTCAGCATCTCAAGAAAATACTTGTTGCTAATTGCAGGGCACATTTTTGTTGTCGCAGAAGTGCAATCAATCTATGATTGTTCTTACCATGTACAAATGCACATCTTGTAAGCTGCTCTGGATAAGAGCGTCTGCTAAATGCTTAAAATGTCAAATGTAAATGTAAATACTTTGTCAAATAGCTGGTGAACAGTTCTCACACATAGACCAAAGAGGACTTTTGTTCTTAGAATTTTCTGCACTTGCGTGCTATTTCTTACACAGAGAATAATGAAACAGGCCCAAAGCCCTTCTGTCCTTAAGGAAAGGCATCAAGTAAAGGGGTAAATGTCTGTATTCTCAATCTAAGCGTTGTGTTCAGGCACACAGTACTCTCCTGGCACGATTCAGTGTTTGCTGTTCATTTGAATTATTCCTGTGTCTGCGTCTGCGTTTTGTTTTGTACAATTACCCTTGTGCCTGTCTAGGTCGTGTTTGTTATGAGTACCCTTGTGTCCGCTGAGCTGTTTGTAATGAGTAGGAGCCCTTGTGCCTGTCTGGGCTGTGTTTGTTATGAGGAGATTGAGCACCCTTGTGGCTGGATGGATTTTGTTCAGGGGAACATGTTTTGTGTGTGTGATGGGGGACTCCATATGAGTGCAATTTGAAAATGTAGCACTTTAGAAGAAAAAAAGGTTTTTTTTCAAACATTTGTTTTTTTACATTGTGTGTGAGATTAGTTACAATTTTCAAATCGATTTTGACCCCAGACACACTCGCTCCCTCTAGTGGGTCTGGAAAAGGAGGTTATGGTTTGTGAGATTAGTTTCCTGCAATCTTATTGGTAGTAGCAAGCTTTAACCAGTGTTATGTTATTGATTAATGATTAAGTTGGTTAAGAATGTCCCACCTACACAAGAGCGTTATTCATCAGGATAACTGAGCAAAGCATGTGCCCGGAATTTGGACCAACTGTCAACCTGGTCGGGCTCATAGGACCATATGGTTACAAGCAGCCTGGTCAGGCTCATACTACCAAGGGCGTAACCACATATTAAATATCAAATATTGGGGCGGACATAATGTTTTTTTGTGTCTATAAATGATTGGGGGAGGGGGTTGGGGCAGATATGACTGTCAGAGTTTCAGCATGATGGCGTGATTGGCTGTGTGTGTCTTTGTGTCTCTGAGAAGATCAGCCAGGCGTTGGAGCACTGTCACACACTGAACATCGCACACAGAGACCTGAAGCCAGAAAACCTGCTGTTCAAAGACAACTCCTTGGTAAGGGCGGGGCACCATGCCCTCTCGTGGGCCAGGGGGAGGGGCTTGGAATCCCACAACCACACTACAAACTTTTCAATATCTCATTATTACAAGAATGTACAAAATTATTTTTTTCTCAAAGTTTTTTTAACCTTATTTATTCCCGTTTCTCATATATATACTGTATATATATTTATATAGACATACACACACACACACACTTCCAATAAGAAAAGAATACACAGGTACACGACACTCTTTTCATTATATTTTAACAATAATGATCTTGGCCCCTGGGTGGCGCAACCGGTAAAGGCACTTTCAACTTTGTCTTCTCAGGATGCACCAGTAAAATTATGTGATTTTGGGTTTGCCAAAATTGACCAAGGTGACTTGATGACCCCACAGTTCACTCCGTACTATGTAGCACCTCAGGTAAAGACCAGATTCATTCATGTTTTTTTTTAACCTTACTCTATGGTGTGTTGTTCAAGCCAGGTGTAAGTATTGCTTCCTCATCATTGAAAAGCCAGTTTTAAAAAAAAAAGAAGTAGAAAATAAATAAATATTTTGTAACGTTTGTTGCTGCTTCGGCATATACAAAGTATATATGTTAATGTTAATTTCTCGTTAACCACTATCATCTTTTGGATGTAGACCTCTTTGTGTTCTGATGAATATTTAATGAGAGAGCCTGCTCTGGCAGTCCCCTGGGTGGGTTTCCTGTCAGGTGACGCTGGTTGATGTTTGCTATGCCTCTTCTCCAGGTACTGGAGGCACAGAGGCGACACCAGAAGGAGAAATCTGGAATAATACCTACCTCACCCACTCCCTACACGTACAACAAGGTAAGCCCTTTCTCCTGAGCTGGCATACAGCAAGTTATTTTGTTACATGTATGTAATACACTTTCCATTGACAATCACAATAGTCAAATTAAACATTACACTATAGTTACATGGACTATAGTATACATACAGTTGTTTTCATATGTTTTGTCATGAATCTCATGGTCCTAACTGCCGTTGTACCTGTGAGTTAGGTACTATACCTGAATTTCTTACTGAATAATATTTAAAAATGTTAAGTCAGTCACCATTGGTAAGGGTATCTGCTAAACTAAGTTTATAAATAATCTCATCAGGTAGCTGCAAACAGCTAATGCACCATAGACAGCTGCTTAGCTGGCTAGCTGTTGGAGCTAGCTAAATGTATCTATTAATTACAGCAAGCTTCAGCATCCGCAATTCAATTAATAGTGACTCCCAGGGTTATTTGCTTGTTTGTAGTGCATTCAAATTGCAGCCATAGTACTGTCCAATGTGCAGTACACCTATAAATGAAAATGCATTTAGTGTTTACTTTCAGAAATGCATATTTAGCCATCGATCCAGTGAACATTTTGAGTTCCGAGATGGAAAGGTCAGTTGTTTTGGCTCAATTGGTTTGTGGATTGCAAATGTTACACCAGTAAGGATAATAAGCGTAGCCTACATACATTTTGTGACGTGGATGACAAATTAGATTGAGTGATTGAAAAACTTTACAACGTTACGGATTACAAAGCTGAAAGTGCAGTTTGTCAAAAACAGACATGTAAGCAAGAACCTTGAAACATTTCGTACATTTTACAGCACATCAGCGCATGCTCATCAACCTCGATTCTGCGTTGCCAATGCAGTGGGTAGAATTCTACTGGTTTAACCCACACCTCCCTCCTCCCAAATCACACCTCAAACGACACCCTGACCGTGGTATTCACTCCATATGAAGTTTGTGACAAACTAAGTTAGGTTCCCTTTTGAAATTGAACATTATATTTTGTTTGCCGATGACATTAATTAAGATGGACGTGGCGAGAAGCAGCGTGATTTTCTCTGATACAACAGATACAATTCCGGAACTTTTAAATTGTTACAAACAAATATTACATATATTACAACCTTTCAATAATACCATCAGAGTTTGGGTTATATGGTGTGGTACGTGTCAAGCAGTTGACAAAGCTGCAGCATCAAGTCAGACTCGAACCTTCGCCCTTGATCAGTGGCTATTATTTCTGGCACACCACGTAACAGAAAAATCAAAAAGGCACCGTGCCACAGTGGTCGCCTTCTGGTCAGCGATGGCATAAAGGTTACCATATTTTGAAAAATATTCCTCAGCAAGGGCGTAAATTTAGGTAGGGATGGTAGGGACATGTACTTTCATACGTATTGATACTTGTTTTCTTGTGTTTATTATTCCTGGTTAGTAGAAACTACCACAAGCTAACAGCCAGCTTGAGGGATGATAGCTAACAGCTAACTTGGCTAGCCATATTTCGGTGTCAGATTCGATGTCGTTTATTCGTTAGAGGTTGCATTACATATGCAATAAATGTATAAATATTCCTTTTAAGGTACACTGTTACAGTGCCAACAACGGCACAGCGATAACCTGGATCGCGACAAGAGCCTTTAAAAGTTTGTGGATGTGTGTTGCATTTAAGGCTGGGGCGATAACCCATATCGATGATAGCCTGGTTTTTTACTTTATTAAGTCAAACTCGTCAGTATGGGTGAGACATTCCATTCCAATCTGCAAACATTCTCTTTTTTTCCCTATCAGATGAGGACAGCAAATACTTTATTTGCTGAGGGCTTATAAAATAATTCTTTTTTAGAAAAAAGTCATGTAATATTAAGGCAGCCAGCTACAGCTGAAACTCAAGGATATGAATGCATTCAGAATGGATTTATTGATTGGAATCGTGTGAATAAATGTGTGGTTACAATGGAGAGCTGGTCACAACCTTATGGAAGTACCCTCAAGACCCCGACCCCCACAGAGCTGTGATCTTTGGCCTAACACCTCAATGCCTGATCCAAACCCCAACCTGATGGACTGGGTTTGGGTTGGAGCCGGTTAGGTCTGCGTCGGGTGTTATATTCAGGGGTGTTATCTTTAATGTGTGTTGTCGTCCCACCCCCACAGAGCTGTGACCTCTGGTCCCTCGGCGTGATCATCTACGTGATGCTGTGTGGCTACCCCCCCTTCTACTCCAAACACCACAGCCGCACCATCCCCAAAGACATGCGCAAGAAGATCATGACTGGCAGCTTCGACTTCCCCGAGGACGAGTGGAGCCAGATCTCCGAGATGGCGAAGGACATTGTCCGCAAGTGAGTGCCTGCGCAGGCCTACAGGGGTCACTGTGTGTGTGTGTGTGTGTGTGTGTGTGTGTGTGTGTGTGTGTGTGTGTGTGTGTGTGTGTGTGTGTGTGTGTGTGTGTGTGTGTGTGTGTGTGTGTGTGTGTGTGTGTGTGTGTGTGTGTGTGTGTGTGTGTTTGAGTTTGTGTGTGTGTGTGTGTGTTGTGTTTGTGTGTGCGTGCATGTGTGCATTGGGGGAGGCGGGAAGGTTGTGTGAGTAAGGGCAGATCCAATAACTCATGAATGCCTGCCCCCCCAGGCTCTTGAAGGTGAAACCTGAGGAGAGGCTGACGATCGAGGGGGTGCTGGCTCACCCCTGGCTCAACTGCACCGAGGCTCTGGACAACGTGCTGCCCTCTGCCCAGATGATGATGGACAAGGTGTGTGAAGGGTGCAGCCCTGAGAGAGCTGGAGGCAGTGCAGTGGTGTGCAGGTGGAGGTGTGGTCAGTACAGTGGTGTGCAGGTGGAGGTGTGGTCAGTACAGTGGTGTGCAGGTGGAGGTGTGGTCAGTGCAGTGGTGTGCAGGTGGAGGTGGAGGTGGAGGTGCAGGTGCAGGTGCAGGTGCAGGTGCGGTCAGTACAGTGGTGTGCAGGTGGAGGTGGAGGTGCAGGTGCAGGTGCGGTCAGTACAGTGGTGTGCAGGTGGAGGTGTGGTCAGTACAGTGGTGTGCAGGTGGAGGTGTGGTCAGTACAGTGGTGTGCAGGTGGAGGTGGTCAGTACAGTGGTGTGCAGGTGGAGGTGTGGTCAGTACAGTGGTGTGCAGGTGGAGGTGTGGTCAGTACAGTGGTGTGCAGGTGGAGGTGTGGTCATTATATTAGTGTGCAGGTGGAGGTGTGTGGTCAGTACAGTGGTGTGAAGGTGAAGGTGAAGGTGAAGGTGGAAGGTGAAGGTGAAGGTGGAGGTGGAGGTGGAGGTGGAGGTGGAGGTGGAGGTGGAGGTGTGGTCAGTACAGTGGTGTGCAGGTGGAGGTATGGTCAGTACAGTGGTGTGCAGGTGGAGGTGTGGTGAGTGGTATGAAGGCGGCGGTCGGTGCAATGACCGGGTCTCAGTGTGGTCTCTGTTCTCGGACCGCAGGCTGTGGTGGCAGGCATCCAGCAGGCCCATGCTGAGCAGCTCGCCAACATGCGGATACAGGACCTGAACGTCAGCCTGAAGCCCCTCAACACCGTGAACAACCCCATTCTGAGGAAGAGGAAGCTGCTGGGGTCCGTTCGTCCGTCTGTCTCTTTGTGTCCATCTTTACTGTGTAGCGTAGCGTCCTGCCTTGTGTGGTGTGTGCTGTGTGTCTAATGTGGCTCAGCCGCTCACCGGCTCCTCCTGTCCCTCTGTCCCTCTCCTCCTGTCCCTCTGTCCCTCTGTCCCTCTGTCCCTCTGCAGCACCAAGCCCGGTGACGGGTTCTTCATCCACGACCCGGAGAACGGAGGAGACGACACCAACGTGGCGCTGGAGAAGCTGCGTGATGTCATAGCACAGTGCATCCTCCCACAGGCTGGTGAGCAGAGTTACACACACGCTCACATATACTCACACACACACACACACACACACACACACACACACACACACTCACGCACACACACACACACACATACACACACACACACACACACACACACACACTGATGCTTTGCTTGTCCTGCAGGGGAAAACGAGGATGAGAAGCTGAACGAGGTGATGCACGACGCCTGGCGCTTCAACCGTGACTGCAAGCTGCTGAGAGACGGTCTACAGGGCCTGAGCTGGGACGGTACGTCTCTGTCTGTCTGTCCGTCCATCCATCTGCCTGCCTGTCAGTCATCTCTGACTGCATTATCCGTGTCCTGCGCTCCACCAGTAGACCAAGACCACCACCAGTAGGGCTGTCACTTTAACAAAAAATACCTGTTTTTTTGAGAGGGGGAGTTTTATATCGAATCTCCCCATTCATCTTCGAAACTGGGGTTGGAATGCAGATTCAAAATTGGATTCGATATTCTAATATAATGTGACAGCCTTGCTCACCAGTCACCGTGAGCTCTGAGCCCTCCCCTCTGACCGATATGAGCTGTCCTCTGACTAAGACTGGGTCTGGATCGGAAACAAGTGTCCTCTTGCAGTATTTTTAGAGCATGGCCTGATTTATGATTTTGTCTCATTTAGTGGGTGTGTATTTTAGCAGCATTTAGAAATCCAATGAACAGAGTTTTGTTTTTTTAAAGCATTTATTTGTGTGTGTCCCCTTTCCAGGAAGGGCTTTCTCCGATAAAGTGGATCGTCTGAAGCTGGCAGAGATTGTCAAACAGGCCATAGAGGAGAAAACAAACTTACAGGACTCTCAATAGCAAGTGCTGTCTTTTCATTTTATTTTGTATGATTTATTATATATGTTCTTAAATGATTAACTTGTAAAGAGTCATTTCTATGTAAATTTAAGTGCAGGACTTGATGCATTTTTTTCATGAACTTGCTTGCAAAACTATTGTACAGCTGTAGATATATTCACAGAGGACTTGTTGGTACTGTACATTTTTTTACAAACAACAGTGAAGAACATAGAAGAACAAACAAAGCTTATATTTTCATTTCGCCCAACGAAAGCGAAGAAAATCAATCAAGTACCCGTCGGAAGGGAATTTCGCCTTTGTACAAGCTGCTTGTCTGAGCTGCCTGTTGCAGTGTTTTTTAAAAACAAATAATTATTTCAATTATTTTATTATCTTTCTTTTTATCAATGCTATTCATTTTATTTATTTTAAAAACAGATTCCGTTATTTTTTACCACAGTAGCCTCAGCCAGATATTTGGTGATTAAAACAGAGTAAGGCCCCGCAGGCTGTATTTTGGCCGCCTCTTTTATTTGATTTGCTTCTTTTTAAACCTGTGATGATCCTTCCTGGGGAGGCTGTGTTCTCATCTCATTCCACCTGCAGCGCGACCCTTTGGGAGATATAAAGCCAGGGGATCTGTTCTAAGCTTCTCTCACCAGCAACACCGTAGAGGTCACACGTGGCCGTAATGCAGAGCTTGACTCGTTCACAACATAATTATTTATGAACGATGATAACTATAGCGTCTGCAAACTGTAGTTCTATTTTAAAAGCATGGAGTTAGTGTCATTGGATTATAGCTTATATTGGTTTTCGCTGGAGAACGATTCAAATGCGGGGATGAGCAGTGCTCACGACGTGCGCGCCATGTGTGCTGGTGAGGAAAGACGGCGCTGGCGAACGCTGCTTCACCTGGATCACCCAGGGCTGCGTTCTGCAGGTGGAACGAGAGAGAGGAGGCAAAAACATGACATGTAACAATGAGTCCAGTCTGGGCAGTTGACTACTTCATTAATTGCATATAGAGAACTGTGGTGTTGCATCTGCTGTGTTTTTTTCTCCTGTGGCCTTTGTCAGGACTGTTGTTGATGGGGAACAGGAGCGTTTTAATTAAAAAATGTTTTTTTTTTTTTTTTTTTTTAAAGCTCAATCCATTGTAGTGACTAGCCTGGATGCGCCCGGTTACATGTCTGAGCCAACCCGAGTCAAATTTGTTTGAGTTGAGCAAAACAATGCGCACAGTTATTTGTAGTCCTTTGCTGGGAAAAGAAAACGATGACGACTTCAGGAACAAAATCTCTGGCCTCGGTTTTGTGTGTGTGCCTCGGCCCCAAACGGCCCCGGGCTGCTTCCTGCTTCCTGCTCTCCACGGAACGGTGCTCCTGCTCTCTCGTCACCCTCAGGACTCGTAGCAAGGGAGACAGGTGGTGGAGTCACCTGCAGCAGTACTGTGGCCAATCAGAACAACCCCTCCCACACCCCCCTTGTGCCATGCATGTAACCTCAGCTCAGGATTGTCATGGCAACATGCCTTCAGCAACAAAACAACATAATTCTGGGTGAAGCCTTTTTTTTTTTTCTTTGTGGTCATCTTATCCTCTCCACACCACTTCTCTTCTGGACTCAAATGAAGGAGTTGTTGGAGTCCACCTTGTGTAGGATGTTATGTGGAATTGAACGTCACCGTTTCCATAGCAAGTTGTCATCTCAAGCAGGAAGTGCAGGACCTGAGTCTGTGCAGGACTGCATTTCCCCAGCCGGTGTACATCCACAACAGGGACTTGAACTGGAAACCTGTTATGGAAACTCAGCCACCGTAATTCAGAGGTGAAAATGTACAATGCTGTATTCACACCGGTAAATAGTCACATGGCCCTGAAACCTTGTGGTCTTGAACGTCAGAAGGACCGTAAAGTACAACGTTGGGGTCCCCGGATTAAACTGTTTTTAAATTGACTTATTTTTATTTTTTTTAAACGATGAAGTGGACATTGTGTTCTCTAGTAGGCGCCAGGCCCATTTCGGCCTTTAAACCGTGTTTTTCCGATGAGCCGTGCCTGCCGCTGGTCCATTTAGGACCGCAGCATCTCACGCACACTTAAATCAATGGTCAAAGGGCTATGGCTCGACCAAAAAATGCCTTGATTGGATAAAAATACATTGGATGGTACTGACACTACACCCTCTCGATTTAGGTAAGCCGTACAGGCAGGCTATGTTGCACATATTCTTCTCTCCCCTGGAGCAGCGCTTAAGCTGCTATTGAAGATATGTACCTCAAACAGTATTTTTGTCCTCCACCCTCGGAAATGTCATGAATTATGCTGAATATTTGTATTAAAGGAATTCCTTGCAGCAGCACTGAGAATGTCTTTTTTTTTGGTCCACTGGAATAACTGTGCACTTGACTGCAGTGCTTGTCTGTAGATGGCTTGCGTATGAACAGAGCGCAGAGTTGATGAATGTGGTGGGTGAATAAGTGGTCAAGGAAACCCATCTAGACGGTAAGTTTCTCTCCTGTTTGAGCTATGTTGTACTGTACAAATCGTGGACCTTCTTAAATATGGCTCAGTTGTTATATTTTTTAATTAAACCGTGATGAAATGTGTGATCACAAGGTCTAAGCTCATTCTAATGTTCATGTTCATCACCTGATTAGCAAGCATGTGATCTATTAAATTATTCTATTTCAAATATTGGAAAAATGTGTATACATAAGATGCATCTGGAATCGGTAAGCTAATGTACCGATACTGTACTATGTACTGTTTATGTTTTCCTATTTCGTTGCATTTTCACCAACATTCCAAACAAAATTCCTTTGTTTTATGATTGTATGTTTTGGTTAGTAACATGTTCAGTTGAAAATTCTCAGTGATCTTACAGGAATGTTCCAAGTTTTTCCAGCACCTTAGTAGTTTGTGTTTCAAATACGTATTTGACCCAGGTCTGCTGTGTATATAGCGCCCCAATGCACTGATCCAGGATCAGCTAATTCCACTCCAGCCGTCACACTGAATCAGTGTGATGAACGCTCTAAGCCCCAACCATTTTGTGCAAATTGAAGCAGCTCGACTGTACGTGCAGGGGGGCACTATGACTGGTTTTGCAGGCAGGCCACCTCTTCGGTACATTGCTTTGGATTGTTCTGCATGCAGGTCATTTGTCACCCTCCGCCAGGAAGCCTGAAGGAAACTGCAACGCATTGTGTGATTCTCCTTCCAAACCCATGGTGAAATGGGTTGTTTTGGTTGGTTTTGAATTGAGAGGTTTTTCGAGTTGGCAGTGGAATGACATTTAAAGTTGTTGGTGGCCCAACACTAAGAACTGACCCGTCATTTAAAAGGGAAATGCAGAAAAGTTGCATCAAAATGGTCACTGAATTCCATGTTGAGCACATTCACCCATGTCGCCTGTGTGTCACTCAGTCTTGTTGACTCATTGTACAGTCGGTGTTTTTAAGTGTTTGCGGCTTTGTTATTGTCCTTGCAATATACCATTCCTTTTTAAGAATTATGAGCATGACTGCAATTTCTTGTAAAACGTTTGATTCTGTTAAATTCTATATACTGTATATATATAAAAAAATATAATATTTTTTTGCCTTTCTTATAAAATGTTAATTCAGAATGGAAAGTGCCTTAAATGTGTTTTGTTTTTCTGCTGTTTTGCATTCGTACGGCTTTTCATGTATAATCCTTCTGCTTCACTGCTGTTGACGTTCTTGAGAATTAAGAGGCGTCTTGTTGGAGACGAGAGGTAATTTAGTCAAGTTATTTAAGTCTTGTCTCAATATAATTATGAAATGTTAAAGAATAGCGTAGCGATCTAACGCACTGTATCTTGGCTTGTCCAATAAGAGTGTGGCTGCCTATCAGGTATGTGATTCGAAACCCGACATTTGGGTGTCTGCCCCAGGGGTAGGGGGGAGGTACGTCGAGGAGCAGGAAGGGCGTCCGTGGTCGGGTTCCGTATCGGAGGAGGCCTATCTACCGGCCAGGAAAAATTGGCTCGTTACCCGGAGAACGGGCGGCGGACTCCTGGGGGAGGGTGAATTGAGATAAATAGAGGGTATAATTAGCAACCAAATTGGAAGAAAAACGGGGAAAGATTAAAAACTATAAAAAAAATATTTTTAAAGGAATGATTTGCAGTGGATTCTCTTCTGCAAAATTGCATTACTAATTTGTGTTCTATGCAGGTTATGCCCAGCACTGTGTATTCTGTCAGTATTTTTACAGATAAAAGTACAAATCTGATGCTTCTGCTCACAATTCTGTTAGTTTTTAGTAGATTTTTTTAAAATGTGACATTTATAGAGGCCATTAAAAACGGTCTTAGTAACTACTCCAAACGAAATTAGAATAAATTAACAGGAAAGAGAAGTATTCCGGTTTTTCCTGCCAATTACTTGGATGAAAGCCAGGCATGAGCCAGCGAATGAAGAGTGATGAGAATTTGAGAGCTAAGCTGTGGCTTACTTAGTTAACCGACCACAACAATTCAGGATCTGACTAACGGCTTATATACATTGATAATTATAATAATACTAGGAAAAATATAAATACCTTAGAATGAATAATAACACTATGTGAAAAGAGTACACGTTGTCACAGTATTGTGCTTGTTTTTGGATTGTTGTAAGTGCAGTCGTAAAGGCATGATGCCGTTTGAGAGAGATTTAATCATCATGATCAATTGTTCCGTGATAGGGGGACAAACATGCACAAACATCAACACGCACAAGTCTCGCGCCTCCACCATTTCCTGAACAGCTGCATTCTTACCATGATTTCACTGGAAGTGTCATTCTTCTAACCATCGAAACTAACACTGGAAAGAGAATTGGAATTCTTTCAACCAAGACAAAGTTACTGTATCGATTTGAATAGGGCTCACTTGCCACTGCTGTGGAGTGATGTCATCAGTGACGAGGTTACTTTTCCACTGGGCTCAGAAACACCCTGCGGTGGGGATGTTTGACGTGCGGATCCTCAGGGGAAAGGGCTTGTTGACGTTGGCCTGCTCTGGCATCAGACCTGGCCCCTCCTGACTTCATCCTGGCTGATGCTGAGGGTGTCTGCCAACACACTGACAACAATTACTGCCCTCTCAAGAGCCTGCCTGCCTGCCTGCCTGGCAGTTTGGGCTGTGTGGAGCGGGAGGAGGTCGTTCTGGTCCGAGGTGGCAAGGCCGGGACATGCTTCAGGCCGAAGGGGACGGTGTGTAACACGGTCCTGCAGGTAGTCAGCCTCAACTATGGGTCGCGGTCACTGGGCAGGGAGCCATTTTATATTTTAAGCATTTAGCAGATGCTCTTATCCAGTGACACAGTTTTACACTTTTTACATACAATCCATTTGTCCCTCTGGATTTACTGAAGCAATTCAGGTTAAGTACCTTGCTCAAGGGTACAACAGCAGTGCTCCACCTGGGAATCTAACCTGCATCCCCTGAATTGCAAGCCCAGTTCCATAACCATTATGCTACACAAGCCAGTCTAACCGAGCAGTCTGAGCACACAGTGGGTTTGCACTGGGTTTTGCACTTTGCAGTGCACGGACAAGACGTAGCATAATGTATAATGGTTTGCTTACAGATCAGATCCAATCATCAGTTGATTATTGGCCTATCAACTGCAGGTCCGGTTCCCAGGTGGGGTTAGGCCATTGTACCCTTGAACATATTACTTAACTTAATGACTTGTAAGTACAATTACATCAGTAAATATCCAGTAGTTAAAATACATTGTACATTTTAAAAAAAAAAGTAGCCTGTAAGTTGTTATGGATAAGAGTGTCTGCTAAATGTAAATGAAGGATGCCACGTGAGCTTGTATGCTGATGTCACGCGCCTGGGGCTGTCACCGCTGAGTGCGGTACACACCCTTGATATACGCTCTGCTGAGTGTGTCAAACACTACACAGCCTGTTCAGTGCGTCACGCACACCTTTCAGTGCATCGCACACGTCATGACCATTCTGCAGTGTGTCACACTTTCAAACTCACTCCTTTCCTCATGCGCATCCTGTTCATTGTCTCTCTCTCTTTGTGTAACTCTTGACTCATTTCAGGCTTGGACCATCTTCAACCTATATTCGCAGCTCCCCCCGTCTCCCCCTTCCCTCCAGGATCTGTGGATGTATGCGATCTGTGGTCATTTTGGCTGGCAGCGCTAACTCTGTCACCATGCCTACGAGCACGACAAGGAGACTGGGCACCCCTCCTCCGTGTTACTCACCGAGCCCTGTGTGTGGGTTTGCCCTTGAGCTGTCGCGTGTGGGGTAATTTTTTAATGCAGCAGCTGAAGCGTTGAAACCTAATGCCGGTTATAATTCTGCATGATACGAACGGCAACAGTAAAGGAATGGTAGAGTGAGAGTGAGCGGGAGAGATCAGCTGTCCCAGATGCATTTCACAATCCATGATCCGTTTAGGACTGAACTGGAATATTGGAATGAAGTTTGGTCACGGAGATGGTCCATGGTAGGTCATCTTCAGTGTTCACACTCAGCTGGCAAAGTCACTCGGATTGGTCAATTCCCAAAGATATTTTTGCCAGTCACTCAAAGTCCAGTTCATAACAAGTTCAGTTAGTAGCAGGTCGACACCTGGCTTCTGACTCTCTGTCAGTTGTCACTCATCTCTTCAATTAAGGGAACAATATGTGATTCAAAGTCCAAGGCACTGATGCAACCCCTATGAAAATCACATATAATTTATAATAGTTAAGTTAGGACTAATCCTAATTCACAATATATCAGATTCTGACACTTTTTGAATAGCTTTACAAAACATTACACATTGGGCTTGGTAACCAAGCGTAGACTCCGTACTGGTTCTGCAAAGATCTCCTGATTTCTTCTCTGTCTGGATGATCTCATCTTGTCCTGTCCTGGATGATCTCATCCTACCTGTCATCAGCCTGTCCAGATAACGGAAGGATGGCAGGGTAGTACGTCAGTGTGATATAATGGTTAGGGAGCTAGGCTTGTAATGCAAAGGTTGCAGGTTCAACTCCCAGGTGGGGCGTTGTCACTGTACCCATAAGGACAGTACTGAACCTGAATTGCTTCAGTAAATATCCAGCCATGTAAATGTATTATATGTAAAGAAATGTAACCTGTAAGTTGCTCTGGATAAGAGCATCTGCTAAATGCCTGTAATGTAATATGAGTGGATCTGTGCAGGTCAGAATGAATCTTTGTGGTGATCTGTATCAGACCCTCCAGCAAATCACTGACTAATTACAGAGAGTAAAATCAGTGATCAATTGTGCTCCCCACCCCTATAAGGTGAATATGTCATGACTGAAAGAATGGAAATGTGGTAAAACAGGTATGTGTTTTCAAAGGATATTGTTTAGGTTAGGACAAAAGTGTAACTGATTGTGTGTATGGCGCAAGTGTAATGTATAGTATTTTGCTTGACTAGCTGACAAGTCAGTTGGGTACCCAAAGGATTTAGAGGGAAAACAAAATTGTGCATTTGGGAAAAGATGCCAGAATTATGTTTTAAATCCAAAAGGGCCATGTTTCATGTTTCCTGGATATTTTCTATAATGTGGTGTGGAGAATCACAGCTCCATTCACCAATATGAACACATTTCAGATGCAAACTCAGTGGAGTTTCAAACAGCTTGCAGTACTGTGTTTCCTCACCAGGTGGAACTACACTCGTATTGTCATAGCGCTGCAGTCCAAACCAAACAATCTGTTCTTTGTGTTTTTAAACCCCTGGTTATACACTTCTCGTAAGGCCTGATATGGTGTTGCTTTCGGTTCTACTGCATGATCCATTGACTTAAAGCATTTGCTTAATAGCCATTTTATTTGTCAAAAATGTAATGACCATTATCTAATTATTAATGAAGTGAAAATATTTTTCATTTTCTTCAGAAGCCTTTGTCATCAGAGAAAGTTTTATCTTATGTCTATGATATGCATTTTTCATAACAAATATAAATTTATGATTACATAAAAGTAGACAGACACACCATCAAGCCCCTTTTATGGAATGGTCACATGGATTCCATATATCCATTATTGTTCTTAAATAGATAGGTGTCAGAAATCATGTCATGGTGGTAAGATGGTTAACTTCCTGGCTGTGTAAAAATAACCCTACAACCTTCAACCCTACACATGGTCCAATTGTGTGTTTGGTTTGATAGATTCACTTTAAGGACATTCTCTGAGATCGTTAACAAATTAAGCCAATTAAGTTTCCAGATTATGTCCATTTCGAGGGCAGAATGCCCCGGTCCCGGTGCCAAAGAAGACCAAGGTAACAGGCTTAAATGACTGGCGCCCTGTTGCACTCACACCCATCGTGAGCAAATGCTTCGAGAGGCTAGTCAAAAAGCACATCTGTAGCCTGTTACCGCCCACCCTGGCCCCATACCAATTTGCATACAGACAGAACAGATCCACGGACGACGCCATCTCCACCGCACTCCTCACCGTCCTCACCCACCTGGAGAAGAGGAACACCTATGTGAGAATGCTGTTCGTGGACTACAGCTCAGCGTTCAACACCATAATACCCTCCAGGCTCAACACCAAGCTCTGGGACCTGAGGCTGAACCCCAGCCTCTGCGGCTGGATCCTGAACTTCCTGTCGGACCGGCGCCAGGTGGTGAGGATGGGCCCCATCACCTCCACCCCTCTGACCCTCAACACCGGGGCCCCCCAGGGTTGCGTCCTGAGCCCTCTCCTCTACTCCCTGTACACCCACGACTGTGTGGCCACGCACAGCTCCACCAGGGTGATCAAGTTCGCCGATGACACGACGGTGATAGGCCTGATCACGGACAACGATGAGACGGCCTACAGGAGAGAGGTCAGCAACCTGGCACAATGGTGTCAGGAGAACAACCTCTCTCTCAACGTTGACAAGACCAAGGAGCTCATCGTGGACTACAGGAAGGAGAGAGAGAGGCAGGAGCCCCTCACCATCGGGCGGGTCCACTGTAGAGCGGGTCAGTGACTTCAGGTTCCTCGGTGTCCACATCACTGAGGACCTGTCCTGGTCCGCCCACACTGGCCACGTAGTCAAGAAGGCACAACAACGCCTCTTCTACCTCAGGCGGCTGAAGAAGTTCGGGATGGGGCCCAAGATCCTGCAGGCTTTCTACAGAGGCACTACTGAGAGTATCCTGACCGGCAACATCACCGCGTGGTACGGAAACTGCTCAGGCCTCAACCGCAAGGCACTGCAGAGGGTGGTGCGGTCCGCTCAACACATCAGCGGAGGCACGCCCCTCCCCTCCATCCAGGAACTGTACAACAGCCGGTGTGCCAGCAGAGCCCACAGGATCATCCAAGACCCCAGCCACCCCAACCACAGCATGTTCCAGCTGCTACCGTCAGGCAAACGGTACCGCAGTCTCCAGGCCAGGACCAGTAGGCTCAGAGACAGCTTCTTCCACCAAGCTATCAGGCTACTGAACTCTGGCCACTAGCCTAGCTAGCCCAACTGCCAATTTTGCACTACCAGGTGGACTGAGCACAGACACACCTGCACAGACCCAACACACACATCTGCTGCACTACCACTGAGTCTGCTATCCTGCTATTTTGTACTGTACCATATTACATTGTTACCTATATTTTATATATTTATTTATGTATGCTCATTTGCACTATTACTATTACGGGTATTACTATTTTGTTTACAATGTGTGGTTTTTCTGTGTGTATTTCTGATGCTGCGAAGTTGAGGGGCCAGGCCCAAGATTTTTACTCTGGTGTACCTAGTATCACAGATGTAACAAATAAAGGAATCTGAATCTGAATCTGAATCTGAATCTGAATCTGAATCTGAATTTGGAGTCAAGCTACATGAAATAGGAATAAGCAGAATTAATAAAAATAGCTTCTGGGGCTACAGAGAACATCTATTTTAACAGTGTGTGCCTGTGTCTGCATAGATGAACAATGCGAAGGCCAAGTTCAAGGAAAATGGAGATAAATGTGTCAGCCTGAAGTGCAAGTGCTGGCCGAGGCAAGTAACACCCCCTCACCATAGGGGGCGCCGCAACATGATATATCAATACTCTACCAGTCCCGCCACAGAGTGAACACGTTCAAAGGTTTAGTTTGATCTAAAACTCACTCATACACTGTGGGTCAGTGGTAAGTACCTGCCACATTGCGCATATGTAATGTTCTCACATTTTACATTTGACATTTTAAGCATTTAGCAGACGCTCTTATCCAGAGCGACTTACAAGATGTGCATTAATACATGGTAAGAACAATCATAGTTCAGTGCAATAATACAGCGATCATTGTAGGCAGCTGCATACCATACCTGTAACACTGGGAAGGGGAAGGTTAGTATGTGGGTTTTTTTGAGGAGTAAGCAAGGATACATATACAAAAAGTATTGAACAAGTAGGCAGTGGCGATGACAATTGGCTAGATGTACAGAATTCAGTGGTAGTGGAGTCTGAAAAGGTAGGTTTTGAGTCTTGCAAAAGATTGCAAGTGATCACATTGCATCTAATGTTATAGGAATCCAACAATTTGCTGTGAAAATACACAAGAATGACAAGAATATCACCTTTGAGGACTGGAATGGAATGTCCAAGTGAAATAAAAAATCTGCCTGACAATATTGCATTGTAGGATCCCTGTACATTTCATTACATGCATTTAGCAGGCGCTCTCATCCAGAGCAACAAAATAACTTCCCAAGTGCATTCAAATAGGTTAATTAGAGCAGCAGAACTCAATAGTCTGCACAGATGCATATTTGATAAGATTGTGCAAACATTATTCTGTATATTTTAAAGATGACTAATATGACTACTCATGGAATTATGAATGACCTATATTAGGATATTCATGTTTTTGGTTCGCTATTAGGTTCTGACTGACATCTCAGGAGTCTATTTTTGAGTGCTGGAGGCATCACTGTTTTTTTCTAGTATCTGTGATACTATCTGCTTCAGGACTATATTATTTCAATTTCCTTTTTTAAAGTTCATTGCATCCCAGCTGATTTTATCTTTCTTCCTACACTGCTGTGAGAGTAAGATTAATGTCTTCTCTGACTGATAAGCATAGGTGTTGTGTTTTCCGGTGACAGGATCACCGTGGCAATAGGCATAGGCAAATATTCCACAGTTTAAACTTTGTGTTACCATGACTCCTGGAATCCCTGCAGCCAGATAAGATGATAATGATTCCAGAGACTGAATGTAAGTTTTTAGGGTTTAACACAGAGGCTCATTGATGGAAAAAGTGAGAAGCGCACAAAAAATGCCTGGCAACAATTTCTTGCCAGAATCTAGGACATCACATAACCTGTTCTCTCTCTCCTCTCCATTCATCCTCTCTCCATCTTATCCCCCTCCCTTTCTTTCTCCTTCCTCACACTCCCTCTATCCTCCCTAACCTACAACATCCTACCATCGCCCCTTTCCTCTCAGGTGCACACAACTCAATAGCAACGTATAGTCACTTTGAGAACTGAAGGAGAGGTGGGAGATGAAGAGCCGCTCAATGGTCCTACCAAGGTGCGGGATCTGGCGCAGGTGTGGGTGGAGGAAAGGCAGATGGGTGAGGCCTGAAACAGCCGAGGAGGGTCGCTTTGTGAGCAGCAGGGGCTTCTGTGTGACATCATGTTCTACCTGTTTTAGCAGTTGCACCCTCCACCCCTCCAAACCTGCTCACCCCAAGCAGTGATAAGGGGAGGTGGAGTCACAGGAACACACGTGGCTCCTCTGGTCATTGGCCAAACGTCACACACAAAAGAGTTATCACAGGACAAATGACGAACACAAGGAGTCCTTACAATGTGTTGGGAGGTTTCTGGCTTGCTGAATTGAAAGCAAACACACAAATTATTATCTACTGGGCTGGTGGATAGCGTAGCGGTCTGACGCACCCGTATTTTGCTGGTCCTGTACGAGTGTGAGCTGCCTATCAGGGATGCCTAAACACGTCTCTGCCAGACGGGGGCGGCATTTGGCCCACTGGCCAAGAACTTGCTGTGAAGCACGTTAGATCGGGGAGTTCGGCATTTGGCTGTCCACTCCTTCCCAAAATTGGGGAGAAAAACGGGGGAAAATCTGAAACAAAATCTATTAAAAGTGTATTAAAAAGGTATTCTACTTTCTACTGCTGAACACTGTTAGCGTGATTTTCTTACTGTCCACTCCTGTGTTGTTGGAGGCCTGCTTCAGTTGTTCGCTTAGAAATGAGTGTCAAGCACACTACACAGGTGTCAAAGCAGTGCCATCCAATTCTGTTGAAAAGCTGTTTGAATTGTCTGCGGGCCCAAGCAACCAGTCCTGCCTTCTGTATATATTTTTTAAATATATATTTTCTGTATATATTTTATCATTCACACCATATGAACAACCATAGAGGGCAAGAGCTGAATGAAAATTAAGAGAGAAAATCTATCCAGCTTATATCAGGTTACCAGACCACAGATGGCACACAATTTTAACATATGTGAGCGTACGGTATGTGTTGTTTTGGGCTTTTGTTTTGCATTGTGATGTCTGCAGTATTTATTTTATGTCATCTTTATTGTTGTTTATTTTATTAATTATTGCTGTCATACTGTGTTGTGTTTGGTTTTTGTACTGGTATGTGACAGTTTTTGTAAAATTGGTGTTGTTTATAAAACAAAAAATAAAAAAGTATAGATTATAAAAAAGACAAAAGGATAAGCAAAAGGAGGCGATAGGGAAAAGGCTAGTTTTATTAAAATAACAGGTGGTGGCAGAGATATTGATGGTCCAGTGACAGGACCAACTGAAAACACATCACACACTCTGGGCCCGGCAGAATTCTTCTAAACCCAGTTTCCATTTTCCTCTCAAACTTCCATTCTTGTATTGTTTAACACCTTTGAACTGTGACTCTGTCCACAGCAGCATCTACACCCCTCCTCTCCATGATAATCGATAGTCCCCCGTCTCACAACCATGATTATTTATAGCTTTGGCCAAATGGCCCTTGTTGCCCTAAACGATGAAGTGTATCTCCTTAACAGTCAAGACCTTTCAAAGGGGACAAAAGACATAACAAAACTAGTGCGAATAAGGTCAACGACGACACACGCCAAACCCGACCGACCGATTAAAGGGGCAAGCCCAGCTCTGTGCAACCTCGTCGTGAACCTCTCCAAATCTTACAGAAATAGGAAAGTCAAACTGATTTAAGAGCGGGCTCTACCTAGCTCTTCAGGATTGCTTCAAGGCAGCCAATAAAAGAAGTCTCTTCCATAAATTTAATTGAATTTGGGCATCATCCCAGAAAAGGAGCAGCCTTGTGTGAGGCACACCCACACACAATAAACAGGAAAGCACGCCAGCAACAAACTTCCCAAAATATATCATAGGCATTTGCAAAACACATGCATGAAAGTACCACGCGATGCACTCAGAGAGTGCATAACGTACATTTTATCACCAGAAATGTTCACTTTGACGGGATGATAAGGCGCTAAATAGCGACAAGTTAGGCTCTATGTACAAGCTGGTCAATTTTGCACAATGAAAATATATTTTCTCCAATAATGCCCTTATCCAATTTTAAGTAAAAAGAATGGAGCTCCTTGACGTTTAACTTAGAGACAGGTATTTTTAGCATTCATAAATTTGTTGTGGAGAGACCAAACAAGATGATATGAACGATAACAAAAGCATGGGACTGGATAAAATGACCCAGAGAACTCCATAGGCATGAAAGGTGCCTTTTTCAAATACATCATGGAGGAACAAAATTATTAACTTGACATTGATGACATCAATGTCAAGTTAAGGTAATAGGTTTCCTACTGCTAATTGTAAGCATTATACTATGATGCACTGGGGAAATCAGCAAGGACTGATTACAGTGTCGCACTACCAGTAATAATTGTATATAGTGCAATTGTATACAATTGTATAAAGTTTTCAAATGTTGCTGGATTACAAATGATGAGTTCAATTTTTTTTACATGAAATATTTTTTATTCAAAACTCACATTGTTGAACCACAGATTCTCAATGGGGTTCAGGTCAGGACGTTGACTGGGCCAGGTTCAATTCCCAGGTGGGGCACTGCTGTTGTACCCTTGAGCAAGGTACTTAACCTGAATTGCTTCAGTAAAATATCCAGCTGTATAAATGGATTGTATGTAAAGAAATGTGAACTGTGTAAGTCGCTAAGATAAGAGCGTCTGATAAATGCATAAAATGTAAATGTAAATGTTTTAATCTTGAGCTACTCCAATGTAGATTTGGTCCTGTGCTTTGTATCATTGTCCTGCTGAAAGGTTTTTTGCCCCAGCTTCAGTTTTTTGGGAGACTGAAGTAGGTTTTCTTGCAGTATCTGCCAGTACTTTGCTCCATCCATGATTCATTCTATCATGGCAAGTTTCCCAGTCCCTGCTGAAGAGAAGTAGCCCCATAGCATGATGCCACCACCATGCTTCACTGTAGGGATGGTGTTACGTGGGACCCAAAGGTTTGCCCCATACATAACGCTTTGCATTTTGGCCAGGGCATTTTTGCATTTTTTCCTGTTGTCTAGGAAACTCATCTTGCCACCCTGCCATATAGGCCAGTATTATGCAGTGCTCTTGATATTGTTGACTGATGCACTATTGCTCCATTCTCAGCCACTGAACTCTGTAGCTCTTTTAGAGTAACTGTTGACCAAGTCTCCTCCTTGTTTGGTCACTGAGTTT
This sequence comes from Aldrovandia affinis, assembly GCA_029706075.1. Classification (NCBI taxonomy): domain Eukaryota; kingdom Metazoa; phylum Chordata; class Actinopteri; order Notacanthiformes; family Halosauridae; genus Aldrovandia; species Aldrovandia affinis. The sequence continues at coordinate 5,856,693 of JAINUG010000009.1, read as the reverse complement.
GGAGGGACAGCCTTTTCTAGGCAAGGTCTGGGTGATATGATGCAGCTTCCACTTCTTGATTATTGAGCCAACAGTAATCACTGGGATATCCAAACCCTTAAATATTTGAATGTATCATTCTCCTAATCTGTGCCTTTTGCTAACCATATCCCTGGCTTCCTGAGAAAGCTCTTTGGGCTTCATTTTTGTGTCTTTCCTTCAAATTCACTACCCAACCAATGATCCTCACAAAGACAAACGCATTTCTGATTCCCCCCCCCCATTTCTTTGGTGACCAATTGTACTCCCTATTTCTTCAATTCACCTTCCCCCACGAGCCCACCGCCCATCTCTACAGGACAAGCCACTACCCCGAGGCTGGCAATGAACCGCCTCCTCCGAGACGGAACTCGCCCACCTGTCTTGCCCACAGTGAAGCCCTCTGCGCTTCTTGGCGAGCTCGTGCCAGCTCTCTTTCCCCCCGCCCCCTGGGACGGGCAGCCAATTCCCACCCCCAAACAGGGCTCCTGGCCAGGCTGGTGCAGCCGGGGATCGAAGTGGCCCGGCTGCAGTGGTCAACCTGCACTCCGGCTGAGTGTTTTTACCGTTACACCACCCGAGGCCTAGACAGGTGTTTTTAAGGGGCCAATCAACTCATTGTGTGGCTTGTTAAGTAATTGTTTTGCACCTGCATTAATTTACAGCTGCCAGAGCACAGGGTTTGAATACTTTTTCAATCAACATTTTTCCATTTTAATTACATTTTAAGCATTTATATAATTTTTTTCATAAATGTGTGGAGTAGGTTGTATTTATAACAGATATTAGTTCTTAAGCAAAAGTGTTATGAATGAAAGCAACAAAATGTGATAATTGTGCAAGGATCTGAGTGCTTTTGCAAGGCACTGTATATGTACGTTTACCAGATTTGTATCCATTCCTGTTTTTAAACTGCATTGTGCCATTTTTACAAGGAATTACCAATCCAATATGTTTTACAGGTCGTCTGGCTAAGGTACAGCACACTGTCAAGCTATTCATCCAAGTAATAATAATAGATTTTATTCATGAAGTGCTTTGATTATAGGCAAAGATGCTGTACAGAGTAACCAGTATAAACACAAGCAGATTATACCCAGTTCCTTATCTGCAAAAACACTAAATAAATGCACAAAGCATCCATAAATGTCCTATTATCAATAGTCCTTAAAAATGCACAACTCAAACAATTTACAATCAAGTATGCAATCTAAATATCATGTAAATAGCAGCATTTTGGAGGTACGAGATCTCTTTAATAATTAGCAGTGTATTAAAAGACGTTAGGTGTGTGAGGCTGTGCAAGGTTCAGTAGATGAAGGTTCAGAAGATGGAGCTTTGGTCTTTACCTGTCTGCTCATCTCTTTCCTTTGCATGTCTGTCAAAAACGAACTAGTCCACATGTTTAATGTTTTGTGCTTGTGGCAACTGTATGTGTACTGCTTCCTTGGCCAGATCTCTCTTGTAAACGTAATATTTAATCAGATTGAGACTTTTAACCTGGTTAAATAAAGGATTTAAGCTTCTCATTTAAGACAGATACCTGCTCCAAGGTAATATGTGAGGCTAACAAACCTCTACTTGGACACAACAATACAAACTTTTACAGACATCCTACAGACACAATCCCACTAAAGTTTGGTCCAGTTTCCAGTTCATAATTAGCTGTAACCACAAGTTTGGCCCTTTTTGCTTTGAGGACAACTAACACTATGGATAACTATGGCTACCGTTTTCTTGACTGCACAAGTTTACATTTTGTCAATATGGTTTTTTTAATATTCGATTTTATTAGAATAAATGTACGCCATTTTCTCATTGAAATATGCCTTTTAATTGTATTAAAGGAGAAACCATTCCCCTTTATTTAAAACACACCTCGTGTGCATTAGTGTTGCACCCATTGTAGTGTTTTACATTTGGCAAAATACAAAGAATTATTTTACCCACTGAATTGCGCTTGATAGACTCATCTCTGCTTCAGCCAATGCTGCGCCACTAATTTAATCTGGATACAATTTATGTAGCAAGCATCTTGCTAATGTGCGTTTCGAACAATATATTATCTAGCAAATAACCATCACCTGTTTATAGGTTAAGAATAGCTTGCCAGCCACATAGCTAACCTAACAGCTTGCCTTCGTTCAGCTTCACCGTCCACCCGTAGGCTATCGGTTTCGTCGCATTGCTTGTACAGTTACCAGATGGTGTGACTGCATAGAGCGACGGACAGCAAAATATTACTATTTTGCAGGGGTGTGGTGGGGAACACTAGGCATCAGCGCTGGTATCAATCAATCGTTAAGCTAACATACTAGGTTGCTATATGCATATCATGTCAAACATTGCTAATAAGCGTGCTTGTAGAATAAGCTGTAAGATATATCCACACGGTTAAGGGAACTATGTAACAAAGAAGACGTTAGACAGTTGTTTCTATCATTATTCTAATGCTGTAGGCTTGTTAAATACCCATTTTCGAGAACAAATCGTACTTTTGTGCTTATAAAACACAGGCAACTACACCACTCAGTCGACAGAGACACTTCCACCGGCTCACGTGGTGGTCGAATCACCACTGCTGACTTAAAGTACTATTTCGACTTCCTGTAAATAGTCCGATTTTTTAAATGCCCGTGCCTTTGATAAAATAGGTGACAGCCATAGTCTGTATGATTTTCCTTCGGTTTAATTACAACACGGTTCGTTCTCGTTTAATGTGAGCCATTTGAGAGCTGTCAAAAGGTAAGAAGGTAGAATAGGAGCGTGTACGCAGCGTTGCGCCCTGGATATATCCTTCCGCTATTTTTTGTCTCCTTTCAGACTGTTTTGGTCTTTTCGCTGATAGCAACGAAGAGAGAAACCGAGGTAGCTGAAAATCGTATTTGTTATAATTAAAATTCATTTTAAGGAAAAAAAACTTTTGGACAGGAAGTTAAATACACGCCTTGATTTCACAAGGGTAGTTGACATAGCTACTGTCTTTTTAAAAGAAAAAAAAAATCTGTTCTGCTTTTAAGAAGTATTGCAATCTATGCTGAAGCCTGGATTCATTATTTAGTGTTAGCCAACGTTAGCTCATAATTTATTTTTAATTTGTTTTCGGGCTTCATATTTTTGGAAATAGTAGAAATAAAGTGCATAAATCGTCGTTTATGGGATCATCATGTCAATGAAGCAGGCCGGTGGTAACCGTAAACCCGGCGGTGGCAGCGGCGGCGCTGCTGCGGCCTCTGGCGCCGGGGGAGGTGGAGGACCTGGCGGACGACAGAATTTGGGCAGGTCGGTGCTTTTACAGTCATTCACAACTTAAAACCCAAAACGACATGCGTTCGAGTTGACATGCTTTGCTTGGTATTCGTCGATCGTGTTCGAACGTAGATGGGCAAATGTATATTGGCTCTTTGTGAAAATGTTAATGTTATAAATAAATATTACTATTCGGGCCTAGTGCGAGTTTCGGACTAGGCCCCTTGAAGCAAAACACCCTGTTCCCCTCTAGAAGCGTTGTTGCGTGTGTCCCGCTGTCGCTCTGTGTAGCGGTTGACGTTGTGCCCATACGTCGAGGCGATAGCGAGTCCCTGTATTACCTCAAACGCCTTTAGAAATGGCCTGTTGATGATAACGTTGCCAGCTTTGCATTTAACATTAGCCAGCTAATGGATTCCATGTAAACGTCAGTTTGCCAGCTAGCTAGCAAACGTTAACTAGCCAACGTTGCTTCTTCGGCAGCTGACTGCCGAAATATCCAGAAACATATTTTCCGAAGACTAGCTAGCTATTTCGCGGGCAGTCGTCGGCAATAGTCTGGCCGCACATTTTATCACTGTTTAATCCCGTGCATTGATTTATCTAGTAACGTTAACGCTAACAGTTAGCTAGCGTGCGAGATCGCTTCCTCGGTAACTATCTGGCTAACCGTTGATAGTTGCCGCTGCATTATATTCGTTGAGTGTTAACGGTCGCTATCTTATCATGTTGAAGACGTGACAGTAACGTCGACGTTATGTGTAACGCGAATAATAAACACGGCAAGTGATAATTGATCGTTTTTTTTAATGCGGTAACCTTGCTATTTGCGCGAGCTGGCGACATTTTTCACCTCTTTCATTGTGCTTCGGCATAGGCAACGTTCGTTTGCTAGCAAACCGTATCAGTGCTTTTTATCTTACCAAATGATTAGCTGGTTAGCTTGTTAGTTATTGTAGCCGGTCGCGTTTTTTTGCCCAGGTAACCAGCTGACGAAAGGGATGTTTGCGGCTGGGGTTAAGCTCATCTAACGTTGAGTACTTTAGCTGTCCTTAGTGTTTAAATTAAAAAAACGTGCGTAGTTCGCTAACGTTAGCTAGCAATTTGGCTACTTTCCAAGATAAGTGTATTTGGTCTGTCGAGTATTAGGGATTTATGTTGCAAGGCCGTGCAGACCGGAGACCGGTTTAGCAATAACGGAAATGTGATTAGCTAGCGAGTCGGACATGCGAAGAAGCCAAACGGAGAGATTTCTAGACTGCTTCAACCTTGACGTTGTCAATGCTACTTGTGTATGTTTGTGTCCTTGAAAAATTCCCTTCCCTCCCGAAACACGCTTGGGTGATGTTTGCCTCTCAATGATTATTTGTAGGTTCCGCGCTGTTTTACAATCAACTTTTCATATGCTTGGCGAATAAATACCAAACTCCAAAGTGAGCAGGCGTCAAAAGTGCCTTACCATTATTTTAACGGTTCCGTGCAGTTATGTTGCGACAGTCGCGGTAATCCCCTTCCCCCCCTTTTTTATGTGCAGCGAGTAAGCTGGAAAGGGAACAGGCTAACATTCTGTCTCTTTTATTTGAATGTTTATGCACCATCACGCCCTGCTGAATTGAAACTAACGAATGGGTCTTCCCTTCGCATGTGGTTAGGTGCCAGCTATTTCCTATGTAGCTGGCTGAGATTGTCCGATTCGATTGGGCGCGCAGATGCACCTGTCCTGTAGCGGGAATGCAACCCCAACACACCCTTCTCCTCGCCCTCTCAGATCAGAAACTATCCCAGTAATAACTGCCCTGTACAGTAGTGAATACCGTGCAAAGATTCCCGAGAGCGACAATCCATTCAAAGTTATGACCTTAAATGGACAACGTGAATGATGAAATGCAATTTAGGAGTGCAGACCTCATGCATTTAGTATCACAAACCTTATTCAAGTATGTCGGTGGAAGGAACGTGACAATCTTTGTCCAGTTGTCGAGGATGTGTCTATATGTCAACAGAAGTGCAACAGAACCCCCAATTATAACCGTTGAGGTAGTAAGCTTTCACTGAAATATTTCTGGCTCACATGGTCATTCATACGGGCTTCCCTGTGTTGAGCCAGTATTTCCACTCGTTGATACTCTGTGAACGTAAGACAATAAATCATTTGGCCCAGGAAAACGTATCCCTATTCTGTTAGGCATTCCTCACCTAACTTGACCTTTCTGTGTAAGTGTTGACGACAGCTGTCAAGACGGTAGAAGGTACAGTGGACTCCCTATAGAGGTCCCTACTGGAGCCAGGGATTGAGCGTTTTTCTTTTGTCGGCAGAACGCGGTTCAGAAGGGAACGGTGCTGACCCGAGAGACGCTGGGCCCTGCAGTGGTGGCTGAGCGCTGCGCGGTGAAGCGTGAGAGAGGAGCTGCTCAGCTTCCGCGGCACTTTGTTAAAACCGGTGAAACGCACCGTTAAAATGCCATCCCACAGGGCCATGTACTGTGGAGTAGCAAAGCAGGTCTTTCAATACCTCAAGAAGATTCTGTGGTGACCTCAGGGCATTCCATCGGCACACGGCCTCCTATCAACCCCCCCAAGTCCGGATTTAGTCACCATCTTTAAAAAAATAAAATAAAAAGTTTTACATTTATTTTTCCAATTTTACCCCGTTTTTCTCCCAATTTGGTAGCCAATTACTCCCGCTGTGCTTAGTTCAATCCCCTCCCTTGTAGTTTGCTGCCGTAGTTCTGTGACCGGCAGTGACAAAGGCAGAAGCACTGCCTCCTCCGAGACAGCACTCGCCGAGCTGTCGACTGTAATTCCGGTACCCCAGAACCACTCCTGTGCGCAGTGAACTGTGTTGGCTTCCCTCCCCCCTCCCTGGGGCGGACAGCCAATTGCCGCCCCGATGGCACTCCCGGCCAGAGCCGACTCTGGCGCGATGGGGAATCGAACCCCGGTCGCCGTGGCCAGCGTCGGACATTGAAACCACTAGACCACGCGGGAGGCCAGTCACCATCTTTTTAATGTAGTTATCCTTTCACTATTTCGCTATATAGATAAAGCATTCCGGTTACAACTGGATAGGGAGACATGCTGCTTTTTAGCACAGATTCTCACCAAGCTGTATGCACACACATTGGTGGACCACTTCCTCCTGTACTGCCCAGAAAGTCTACTCTCGGAGCCCGCATATGTTCCCAATGTTTAATAAGCATCATACAAATGATGGCAGGTTATCTCTCACTTGATTAATGAATGAATTTATTTTTGTAAAAATATATTGTCTTGTTGGGAGCCTGGCACATTTGTTTGAGAGCCTCCTATTTTTCACATTACATCCTAAAGCTTCAAAGATCTATTGATGTGTTTTGACAGCGCGTTCAAGGAAGAAGAGCTCACGATTCACTTCAAAGGTGACTTGCAGACGCAAACACCAAATACTGGAATTTGATTGGTGGAATGAATAGCAAAATTCATGTTAACATTTACAGTGTGGTTTTTCTAATTAATCTTTTTGCCAGGGGTGTTTTTGGGTAGATGGCCCTCATTTGTTTTATGAAAAGAGAGCCACTTTAAAACGAATGTCTGTACCTCACCTGGATTTCTGTTGCTGCAGTTTTATATCTTTGTCTTGGGCTTGAATCTATTTTGGAGGAAACTGTTTAAGTCACTCCCCGGTCAGATCCAGGGACCGCCAGTCCAGGGAACGCAGGCTCAGCAAATGTTTTTATCGCGAAACCCTCAGTGGACATTGTAGTTAAGGTTTAAGAGTCTAGCAGCAAGTTGTGCAGGTGCTTAGGTTCAACAACACAAAAAAGTGTGGGGGGGTACGGTGGGGTGGTGTGCCTTTTTGGTACAACACCCTTGCGTGGACCAGATCTGTATGCAGTCTGTGTTACAGATTAACAAGCACATTGAAGCCCTCCATTTGCGACCAACTGTTTCTTTGTGCATAGACCGCACTGTAACAGCAGGGTGTGTTGTAGGGTCATGGATTCTGAAGTATCGGAGTGGTCCCAATGGCCCAGACTCTTGTCACAGTATCGCACTGCTGCTGCGCAGTGAACCAGACATTTCTTTTGTGTGAATGGAATGTGCACATGTAGATTTGAGCTTCTGAAAGAGCTTGCGGTGGTTCCTCTTTCTGGTATTACTTGTTCTGCTTTCGATGGAGATGTCACCGAGACCGAAAGCAAAAGTGGTAGAAGAGTCTGCGGGGAGATGACAAGGCGTCGTGTAGCGGGAGAAGCTTTAAACTTACGGGTTTACCCAGGAAACGTAACGCTTTGCTGTCAAGAGAGTGAAACTATGACACGACATGCCTTTGAAAACGCAGACGGCAAGAATGCAGTCCTGGGTGGAATTCAAGTTTTTTGTGGGAGTTAGGTGGTGTTGACTAGGTGTCGGGGTGGGGTTCTGTTAAATGTTTTTTTTCACGTTCAATGGTTTCATGTGTAAAGTGTCAGTTTGAAGTCACTGTACCAGAAGTTCAAGAACGGGACAGTCGATTGATGTCGCCTTGATGCTGTAATCTGCCTCTTTTGTTGAAGGATAAAGGTGATTTTAGCCCAGTTAATTGTGGGCCCTATCGTGGTCTTAATTCCTTTGTTTTTTTTTATTCTCGGTGTGTGATGAAGGTCCCTGTTGAGCCGTTGCGTGCCATTCTGTCTTCTGGGAGCAGGTGTTTGACTTGCTTTTATTGCTCATTTTGCTGATTGCCTTTCTGACTGTGACTTGTGCGGTGGAGGTCTGAGCAGGCCTTTCCCCCACTGTACTGTGTGATGGAGTGTGCAATGACGATCGTAACGCGTGTGTTTGTTTTCACAGAGGCCGCAACAGTGTCAAAGGTCCCTCTTCCCCTGCAGTAAGTCTCAATTCCCTTTAATTTTCACCCTTCCTGACAAAGGCTTTCAGTTGTTACGGATTGATTACATTTTGCCTGAATGGATAACAGAGGGGGTGGTTGAGTTTGTCACATTATTGGCCCAAAATTGAATTTTCATGACTTGACACACATTGGTGCAAAAAAGTGCAAAACCCTATAATTGGGTGTGGGGAGGGGGAGGGGGAGGGGGAGGGGAGGGGGTGGATGTTGTGTCAGATACTGTCTCATTGATTATAGTCATCAGAGCCAGGTATTTGGAATCGATTTGCGTAGTTGATTTCAAAAGTATTATTGCAATATTGATGAATGAACGCACTAATTTATCTTTGGTTTTCAGATTGCCTTCAATGGTGTTTACGCAAATATGAGGATGGTGCACGTCCTAACATCCGTTGTCGTAAGTTCCCTGCTTCTGAATTCATTCCATTTTATTTTTTCCCATATTCCGTGTTCTCCGTAAATTTTTTTTCTGGATTCAGTGTTTTACAGTGCAACAGACATTTTCTTGTATGGTAGTTTGGAGGGGTAAACTCGCAGCACGTAGCTTATCCTTGTTTCGAAGGTGGGCTTTCGATTTTACATGATCATCGCACATATTCTTTTAGAGTCCAGTCAACGGTGTATTGACAGAACTTGCAGTTTGGAGGAAACCGAACAGAACAGTTGCTGTCCCGATTCATAGAAATCATTGGGATAGCCTACTGCTCTGCCCTGAACTTTGCAGTTAGTGCTGCATTTCAGACGTTTTAATCAGATTTGGTAGTCTCAGATGGCCTGTTCGACATGTTTGTCCTCCATTCAACAACCCGTGTGCCCCCCCACACTCGCGCGCGAACGCGAACACTCAAACAGGGGAAAATGTGTTTCTCTGTTCGCAATTTATTTGACAAATAAACTAAAACAGATTCCTCATATTTCCACTAATTTAAGCAGTCTTTTGATGCACTTTAATCTAAATCTTAACATTAACAGTGAATTCCATAGGGCCCTTCATTAGTCCTGGTCAAAATTAGTTTGTTTCATTTACCTAATTGACAGTTAAAAACTCCCAAAGTTTGGAGCCGGGAGTGTTTTAAAAATTGCAGCAGCATTCTCATGTTCATGAAGTGATCAATGATTATAAGATGATGTTACTTTGTGGAAGCGCACAACTTTGTCCTGCACAAGCACCCCTACTTATCACACATCAATACAAAGGTCTCTTTAGCCCAATTACCATTGCGTATAATTCCCTGTCAAATTCTCCACTCTACTTCCTGTGAGCAAACACAGTTCTCATGAGGATACACCTTAGAATGCAGTGGTCGGTCAATTGAATTAATGCATTAAAAGTGTTTCAGAGATCAATGTTGTAAGTAGTTCTGTGTTAAGATCTGTCTGGCGAGCTCTAGTAGAGGTTACAAGATTTAGTGCTTGTCCCGATGATGAAAATAGATGGGAGTAGACCAGTATAACAGCTCGGATGCAAATGAGTGAAATGAGCTCTGTTTGAAAACTGTTGTATTCTGAGCTTGGGTCTAAAGTTCTACGAAAAGAAAAGTCATATTTTCAGCATAGGAAGGGCTTTCCTGACTGCCCCACATATAGCAATTCTCACACCGTGTTGTATCCCTTAAATTCAATTTCCATCCATCATTGTAATATTGTCAAGTGATGCATGGCGCTCTAGGGTCTTGTGAAGCTGATGTGACATGCAATGTGACCAAGTAAAAGTGAATTTAACCAAATCATAGGACCCATGGAAAAGCTTTATTTTCACGCTTGGTCTTATCTACAGGGAACCAAATGTGAGCTGAAGGTCAAAAATGGGGTGGTCTACGAAGGAGTTTTTAAAACCTACGGCCCAGAGGTAAGTGGCGAATTTCTGTGCAGAAATGAAAGCTTTAGTTTTTTCGAAAGGTTGCCTGCGCTTGCAGATTATTCGCTTTATCGTCACTCTGCCTTGTATTTGGTGGAGACGCACCCCCATAATTAATACGTTTGATACCTAAACCGGTGATTGAATTGAACTCACCTTTGCAATTCCTCATTCAGCATATGCCTACGCCGGCTCCGGAGTTTGCACACGATTCATGTCTTGTAAAACTCTGCAAATGCTTTTTTTTTTTTTAATAGGAGTCGTACATTTGATATTGATATTGATATTAATGCCCTGTTAGAACGAGAGCTTTAACTTTCGCAGTGCTGATCCCGGCTCGTACTCTTCACTGAGTTCCTCATGTTAAACATGTTCAGCTGGCCCCTGCAGTGCCCACCTCTGCTTCCGTCAGCTCTTCCTTAATGGCATGCCCTACCGGCCCTGGAAGGTTTTAAGGTTCCATTGTACCCCAGGCCTTAAATATCAACAGCAACTTAAACAATCATTTGCTCAATTAGGTGAGTGCAGTCAATTGCCTACCTCTTGAAAAATAATCATTTGAAGTGACATATTAAGCTTTTTGGCCAAAGTAAAGCACCCTGCCTCGCTGGGTCTTGCTGTGGGCCATATTCAGGATGAGTGAAAGGTTGCAGACTGTTTAAAAAAAAAACGCGACGGTGCCACATTCTGCGTCCGGTTGCAGAGCGCTGTCGCCGTGACTGCTGCTAGGATGATTGCGTACGGTGCGTCACTCTCTGCTTCTCGTTACGCTTGCCAGAACGGGAGCAGACAAGTCGCAAAGGTTTTCGCGGAACGTTGCCAACCGATTTGAGTAAAACGTAGAGTTGAAGGCAGGACTGTAGCAAAACATGGCAAATCTGTTCGTCCTGAATGTGCCAGCGTTTGAGGTTATTTTCACTGTTGGAACGGAATAGCCGTTCATAGTTGGGCAAACGCTGGAACCAAGATGACAAGGAAAGCTTTCAGCCAACATACCCCATGGTCATAGAACACATTAAATTACAAGCTAAATCTTAATCTCAGTGTGATTTCCTGGTTAATTAAAGGCTAACGAGAAAGATTAAGTAATGGGCAAAGGTTAAAACGGAGGCGCGTTTCTAGCTTCAGGGGTCGGAAGCTTAGGAATGACCTTCCACAGATAGTGTTAGAAAGGGAAACCGTTTTGGTCTAGAAATCCAGACTCAACCGTTAACTCTTTAGCCTCCCATCCAATACCTGTCGTACTTGAGTCGCGTTGTTCTTTGACGACGGCCTGAAAGCTACTGCAGCCACCAGGCCGACTGTGAAGTGCTGTGCGACCGCTTGTTCGAAAATGGCCCTGTGCCGAAATAAAGATCCATTTATTGGTTTTTCCTGTGTTTCCAGTGTGACCCGGTGCTGATTAATTGATTAGTTTTGCTTGCACTGTGATCTGGTATTGATTGATTGGTTTTATCTGCAGTGTGACCTGGTGATTTGATTGATTGTTTTTGTGTGCAGTGTGACCTGGTGATTTGATTGATTGATTGGTTTTGCCTGCAGTATGACCTGGTCATTTGATTGATTGGGTTTGCCTGCAGTGTGACCAGGTGATTTGATTGATTGATTGGTTTTGCCTGCAGTATGACCAGGTGATTTGATTGATTGGGTTTGCCTGCAGTGTGACCTGGTGATTTGATTGATTGATTGATTGGTTTTGTCTGCAGTGTGACCTGGTGCTGGATGCAGCTCACAGGAAGAGCCCGGACTCCTGTCCCGGCCCACGCCGCGAGGACATCGTGGAGAGCATCATCTTCAAAGCCTCGGACGTTGTGGTGGTCCAGTTCAAAGACGTGGACCTCAATTATGCCAGAAAAGGTGAGCCTGCCCTGTACCTCCACCTAATCTGGCCACTGTATGATTATGTTTAGTTTCTCTCTGCCTTGACCAGTAATAGTCCATCAGGAACCACTTAATGGGTAGAATTTTAATGGGCTGACAATCAGTGGCTAATTTCAAACCAATCAGATTTTGTTGCTGGCATTAACCAAAACTCATGGGTTCATTCAGTTATTGATAGAACAAGATGAACTCTGTGCAGTTGTACATTTACGCATCACAACCAGTAATGTGCCCATCAAACTAGCATCACTGTTTGGTTTGAAGACTGCAAATCTGTCTTTTGAGAGAATTCAAGCAGTGACATTAATAAAGATTAGTAGTCAACCCTGTTAGATCGTCATACAGTTTGACATGCATGGATTTTCTTATACTGTGATATTGTTTTCACTGTACACAACTATTCGAGTAAATATCCAGTATGAACTCTGTGCCTTAGGCCTTTATCTTTATGGCCTAAGTCTATTTCTAACAATTAGAGAGAGACTGCTGATCTTTTTCATTCTGTTCAGATGCCATTCATTAATCACATGTGGGAAGCTTGATTTCTGTCTCACTGCTGTGCATTTGACAAGCACTATGATTCACTTATCAATATAATCTCTTCGCATTACAAACATGACTGATTTTAATGTGATTGACTTTGACTTGATAGCGTTAGAAGTCAAACTGTTGAAGTCACCATGTGAGAAATTGGCTAAGAACCTGTAAAACCAAATGAAGTCATGACACATGGATATGTATGTTTTTCTGGTCATGAACTGTAGATGTGTGTTTTGCCAGTCATTTCCTTCCACTGACATTCTGTTTAATGTCTCTCTCTCTGTAACCAATGTAGTTTCTTCAGAAACAGGTAATATACATTTGTTTTCTGCTCTTACACATTTCTGTTGTTATTGTTATTGTTGAAGCACCCCCAAAATTGCAAGCTCTGATCAGTATTAATCTCTGTTAAGGGGGCAGGGGGAGAGGGGGAGGGACGAAGGCCACTTGATTATTGTCACATTATGCCCTCCCTGCTCACCTGCCTTTGATCTCCTTAATGCTTGGAGACCAAGGATCTGATTGGTCGCTGAAGTGAGAGCCTGCAAGTTACAGCAGGTTGAAAAATCCTAACTCTCAATTCCCCCCCTCCCCTCACCCCCAATCATATCATATGCTTCACCACCTGCCTAGAATTCATGTTAAACTAGGATATGCATCTGAGAATTTGGCGCATTGTATTTATCCGGTCATGGCTCCATTCCTGTAGCACTCATTCTAAAGCTGTTCTTTACATTACATCACAATCTCTAATCTTTCAATTTGAATCTTTAAAATGAGTTCCACATTTACAACACACGCACTTGCACACGCCCATTTACCATGTAGAGCCGCCCCCCTTTGCCCGATAGCTAATTATGGCTTGGGCATTGGTTCACCTCGGTTGTAAAAAGCCTTTTCATGGGGTTTCGGTGGCTTTCCCATCTAGTACTGTATCTTTTGGAGGGAAATTTCAGCACCAAGCACAAAGTTTGGTTGATAACAGACTGTCACACCTATCAAAATGAACAGGAGGGGGTCTTGGTCCCAACTGGTCTCAAATGTAATGCAGTCACAGTCTACTGCTCTCCCTCTCTTGAAGGAAGCGCCATTGCTGCCAAGCAGCTGACTGTGCTTATAATAAATAATAAGATGATATAATAATGAATAATAGCAGATATGAGTGGGAGACTGTTGAAATTCCCCTGCCTGCTGTAAATATGAGCTGACTGAAACATCCCAAGACCAGCTGGAGAAAATGTGGGGGGGAAAAAAAACAAAACTTAAAATTCACACCATGTTCAATGATTAAAAAAAAAAAAAGGTTAACCTCATTGTTTTCACTAGAACATAGGAACAAAGAACTCTCACACAAGGTGCATCTCCAGGCCTGTGTTTAGCGCCGGCGGCTCTTTACGAGTGGCCCCGCTTTTTACAAGTTTTTGTCCATTTTACAGCATCCAACAATTCAGTATCAAAGGAATTGAAAACAAGGAATTCCATCATTTTGTTTCCATGAAAACCAGAGAAATGTTGAACATCTCTTAGTCAATGAAAAGATTGCTTCCAAGGTGAAGTTTGATTCGTAGTCAGGCGAGCGAGGGAGCTAGCCGTGAAAGGCACATTAATTCAGCGTGCGTAAGAGTGGATTATGGGTATTCAAGCTACCGTAGTTTAGCATGCAAAAGAGTGGACGGTAAGTATTCCAATCACGCCAAGCCTGGGACTCTGGGAAATTGCCGTGTAAGGGACTAGAGACGTTGTGACTTTTAAATGAACTGAACGTGGCGTGCCCGCTTTTGTGCTTTGTGCGCTGGCAGCACGTGATTTTGGCAGAAGGTGAAGCTGGTGATGCGAGATGTTGCTGCATTCCCCTCCAGTTTTTATTACCTCAGCCTGCCGTTTTTCTCCCCCCGACGCGTTCCAGTACGCAGTGTCTGTGCGCAGACGTAGGCTTCTGTTGGTGTTCGTTGCCATATGTCGCATGTTAACGGACGCGTGTGCAGTATGTTCTCCGCGCGGACGCACGCACACCTGCTTCACCCCTCTTCACTCGCATGTGTCATCCACCCACCGAAGTACGAGGGGGAGGTCTGTCACGGTGTGTTTGTCCAGGTTTTTAAAGAGCTGTAAAAGCAAGACGCCTGCGTTTAATCCCCGGTGACTCAGTGTGGGTGTGGTCAGTGAAGACGTGGCATTACCGATGGGAGGGGCCATACCCTCAGTCCCCTAAGACTTTTGATTGTCCTTCGCTTTCTCGTTTATAGGGAGGTGTTTCACCGCACGTCTAGGAAACGGGAATACTTTATTTTTTTTTAATCTGTTTATGAGACTACAGTAACGGCTTAATCGATGTGTTAGGGTCATTTCAGTCAGAGGGTAATTTCTGCTGACATTCAGTTTCTTGTTGTGCGTGTCTTGTTGGTCTCGTGCACACTTGCTGTTAAACCAGGTTTAAGTCCGGTGCAGTTTCGCTTCTTTCCCTATTCACTTTTGATACAGCTTTGTCCCCTCCACACTTGGGTCAAATACTATAACGCTCTAACCCTTTTGACCCCAGGAAAATTCCAGAATGCTGACCAATTTAATCATGTTCCGTTCCATTAAATGCTGACCATTTTAGTAGAAGCATCTATTGTCAAAATAATAACCAGAACAAAATGTATTCTTTTCATATAGTTTTGGTTGGTATTCTTTTCAGTAATTTGGTTGGTAACATGTTTTGTTGATAAATACTTATTTGAAATGCTCTTTAGATACTGGAACATTTTGAAAAGGCTCCTGCAGATTTATGAGAATTTTACATGAAACATGTTAACAATTGTATCAATGAAGAATTTTGCTCTGAATATTTGTGAAAATGGTTAGTTCTTTTAAAATGATCAGAAATATGCAAGAATTTTGCTGGCGTCTGAAGGGATAAAGTATTCTAAAGAAAGCATTTAACCTAGGTCTGGCCCACACTGGATATCATACGATATAAGAATTGAGTTAAGCTATTCCTGCTGAGAGCACCCCTGTATTTAGCGTGTTAACCCGCAGTAACCGCACTTGCACAGTTCAAAAGCACCAGTTGAAAGGTGTGCAATGCAGGGATTGAAATGCTGTCGCATCAAGACGCACGAGTCAAACCGTGACAGAAGCGGCACAATTAAAAATGTGCCTCTCAAAGTGCAGCGCGGTGGAAATATTGTTCCATATGTTGCCACGGACTGATATAGCTGACGTGACAGAACCGCTAATAAACAGATTGCCTGCTTTCGTCCTAGCAGCCAGTGTGCGGTCTACTCTGCACCGGCTGGGATGCTCGGCTGTTTCTGTGAAGCGCAGAGAAACGCAACAGAAACGTGTTTATTTAAAACCTGGGGATTCGCTCAGGTATGTCTGCTGGCACAGGATCTGGCAGTTAAATTCATTCAAGTAGCAATGCAATTTAGTTTGCTACGTAGCCAAATCGAGAGCATTTCTGCCAAGCTTTATAGCACGGCAAGATGAGCATAAACACAACTCTGTTTAGTTGGATACCTTTTATATGAGTCTCTTCCTTATTTTTCGTCCAAATATGGTCGTCTCTGGTGGGAAAATGACCTCTTGGCCCAATCATGCCCATATATGGCTCTTCTAATATATTATTGTGTATTCAGTGGGGAAATCCATTAACGCATTCTTATGTGAATTGTTCTAAATATAGGAACAAACTGGATAATAAATTTAGGCTTTGTAAATGATGCATTTGTGCATTAAGTGTTTTCCACTCACCATTCATTGACATTTTTCACAATGTATTTTTTGGGGATTCATTACATTTCTCTTGCTTTGGACTTGGACTGGTTACCGAAGTGAGTGCCTGCAAGTTACAGCATGTTGAAAAATCCTAACTCTCAATTCCCCCCTCCCCTCACGCCCAATCACCATACCCTCACCTCCCCCCCAATCCTCATAATGCCAAATAAGTGGCAGTTTTTAAAGACTTCACAAGTTTTGATTGCCTCCATGTACAACTTTACACAATAAAGTTCCACATTTTACAAAAGTAAAGTTTCAAAATGATCATTTGGTGGAGGCTTTGTTTTGATACCTTGTATCGACAGATATACAAAATATACATACATTTTGAAATGGCCCAACTTCTCTGGGGTGTATACAGCATTAATCAAGACCAGTTACTTATTCGATTCTGTAATGTGTTTGTGAACAACATTAAGCATGGACTGATACCGTGAAGTACAAAAATCTCGAGGACAATTTAAATCTTAGAGTTAAACTACTTAAGAGCGCTATATAGTATTTCAATACATTTTTTACAATTACAAACTGGTTTATCCTATAACGCTTGTGTTGTGTTAACCAGTATACGCATGGATTTGCTCTTCATCCCTTAAGAAAGCTGAAATGTCTTGTAACATGTCACAAATGCAGTCCGTTCTGTTTGCTGTTGGGCATCTGGTGTATGGGTGAAGGCTGGCTCTCTCAAGCGCTGATTATAGATGAAGCGTTTCTGTGAAATGGTTATGATTATGATTATAGTTGGGTTACTGCATCAGAGCAGGTGTCTGACTTGGAAGTCATTTATATGGCAGAGTATATGAAAAGGGAAAGAGGTGAGGAGGTGGAATGCATTGAGTGTTGGTGTGTGTGTGTGTGTCTAGCCTGTGAGGGGAGGGGCGGCTGTTATCGATGGCTGCTGCAGGGAGGAGATGGGCTGGAAGTCATCTGAGGACACGAGGAAACCCACAGAAGCGATGCGCATGTGTGTCTGGGTCTATATTCTTCTCTCTCTCTCTCTCGCTCTCTCTCTCGCTCTCTCTCTGTGTGTGTGTGTGTGTGTGTGTGTGTGTGTTTATGTGCAGATATGTGTGTGTGTTCTGTAAGTGTGTTTATGTGCAGATATGTGTGTGTGTGTTCTGTAAGTGTGTTTATGTGCAGGCCTTGTGCAGATATGTGTGCTTATGTTTTTGCGTGTGTGTGTGCGTGTGTGGATATGTGTGTGTGTTCTGTAAGTGTGTTTATGTGCAGATGTGTGTGTGTGTGTGTTCTGTAAGTGTGTTTATGTGCAGGCCTTGTGCAGATATGTGTGCTTATGTTTTTACGTGTGTGTGTGTTTTGTGTCTGTGTGTACCTTGATTGTTCTCAGAGCGCGTGTGTTTGTGTCATTGCCGTGTGCCTGTTCAAGTGGGGTGAAAGGGAACACTGTGTACTCTGCTTTGATCACCCGAGCCGACCTATAGGAGATGTGGGAGTCATCTCAGGCCATGAGAAAACCCCACAGGAAAAAATGTGCCTGCGTGTGCGCGCGCGCGCACGTGTGTTTGTCTGAGTCTGTGCTACTTTTTGTGTGTGCATGCATGCATGCCTACATGTGTGTGTGTCTTTGTTCCTGGAGAATGTATATTTGGTTCTTTGTCTGTGTTCCTGTCTAAGCTGTGTGGAAGAGCACATGGTGTTCTCAGTATGGATCACCCGAGCTTCCCACAGGCTCAGACTGGCAGGGGGAATTGATGAAGCGGTGCTCTCTCAGTAACTGCATCTTTAATCTGCCTCTGTGCTGTGCCCGTAATTAAAGCTGGACTCGCCTTGGTTATCCTTCACTTTGAGACCGAGGAATTTGTAGCACTGCGCTCTGGTTTAAGGTCAGGCGTTTTGAGTCCGTGGCACGTAGTGCTGAACAATGGCTACTTTTACCGTTTAGATTTGTATATGATTTTTGGTAATAATCCCAGTTTTGATGAGTTATTCTTGATAATGGATCATTCATGTGATTTGTAGGAATAAATAATAAATATACGAATGAATATTAATGACGTTATTTGTCGTGTTGCCTGTTTGAGGCTTGATGTCAGTGGTGCGTATTGCACGCCACTGGTTTACCCTGTCAGTCAGGACAAAGCGCTGTAATCTCCCATCATGCCGCTCTTTCATCCCTGCTGAATGCTTTCTCCCTTCGTCAGTCATCCGCAGCGCGGCCTGGAACGGCACGCTTTACCTGGTGTACTTTACAGCGGCCTTATTTAACCTTCGCATTTAAAATTAGCATTTCGGCAGCGCGAAGGTGAGGGAACACCTAAGGGACAGAGACTGTGATGGTCCTCCAGTTTGGGCTGGATCCGTTTCAGAACGATATTCTTAAATTCTGTTTTAGAACTTAAAGCCTTTAATTTGAGATTGTTGCTCTTGTAGCAGTAGATGAAAAAGATATGTATGCATTTTTTGTTATCAGGGACATAGCAAAAGCACTGTTGCAATGTTAAAATACAAGCGTCATATAAATTGCATTAAGTGTTTATAGCCAAAGGTTAATTTCCAACACCTGAACTACAGATGATGAAAGGTGATTGTGTTAATGAAATATGTACAGTGTTCAAGGTAAATGTGTTGCCCTCGACAAGTGTTTCTTGAACAATGTTACTACTTAGCTAGCTAGCAAAGCTAGACTCGGTATACATTGAACTTGAACATTGAACTCGGTATAAATTGTAAGTGAACCGTCACTTCAGGAGCAGTAATGGCAACTTTGGCTTGTTCAACGATGTCGCTAGCTAGCTAGAATTAAAAAGGGTGGGTAAACTACGCTGATGGAGATGAAGAGTGGCACGTTTTACCGGAAGAATGACTAAATCAAATTCTTATTAAAACTATATTACTTATCATTTCAAAGATTTCAAATGACACACTGCCTGCAGTGTGATCCTGACCTTATTTGTGAAGCAAAGATTTTAAATTGTACTTTATATATATATCAGGATTATAAACTACTCTTTAATCATTAATAATTGTAAAGGGTAGAATAACTAAATGTACATATGGCCACCCCTATGGTTTTTAGCTTGCGGATCTACCACGCTCCAAAGGACATCATTTTAAAGTCTTCAGATATTTCTTCAGCCATGGTGTAATGTTAGTGCTGCTAGCTAGCTACCAGAACTAGCAGACCACGAGCTAACGCATTCGCTAGTCTTTCTTGCCGTCTCATTCGTGCTGCTCGAGCTCGGCTGTTTGGGCGGTAGTTTGTAGTAAAAATATGACAAAAAAATGATATATTAATTTGATATTTAATAATGATATCTGATTATTTTTTACTCTGATCAGATAACCTGATACAGCATGTACTCTATTGGCCTGTTTGTGTCAATCATGCAACAAGCCTACTGTATGTGCATTTTAAGTGCTTAAGAGAACAAGTGTTTAATGTTTAAGTTTTGTGCAAATTGAATAAAAATAATGTTCCCTGACCCAAGGCATAAGAAGTATTTTTACAGTTTTGAAGCCCCCTTACTACTTTGCCAAAAAATTATGTGAATTGCATTTTCAGAAAGCCAACATTTTACAGCAGCAGTTGCAATAAGTGTCATGGTTTCTGTTTGTCCCATTTTTAAGTCTGGTTTTGTTTACCAAGCCCTCCTGCTTTGACTCACAGGGTCCTGTGACACCCTTAAGGCTCCCCCCAAAGCTTGTGCTCTAAAGAACATAAGAATACATAATGATGAGAACAGGTCATTCAGACAGTCTAATCTGGTCGTTTACCTAGTCTAGAGAGTATCCAGCACCACGTCAGGTCTAGACTTGAACACCCCAAGGGTCTCTGCCTCTACTACATAATCTGGCAAGGTGTTTCACGTGTTGACAACTGCTTAAAAAAATAAAATTATCAGTGGAATTTACCAAGAGCTAATTTCTACCTGTGCCCCCTTGTTGTGCTGACAGAGCTCAACCTGAAAAATATTTTTGTACTTTTTTAAACTTTAATTCCCTTGTAAATTAAAAACCTTAAATTAACCTCAAGAGCATCTCTCTCTCTCGGCCATGTGTGTGTGTGTGGTGCAGACAATTTCACGGATTCGGCGGTCAGTGTGAGTGCACGTATTAATGGGGAACACAAGGAGAAGGACCTGGAGCCGTGGGATGGAGGGGAGCAGCATGGCTCTGACAGCCTGGAGTCCCTGGATACGGATGTGGTGGGTCCCCCCTCCCTTTAAAATGATCACTGCCTATTCTTAAAGGGGAATGTTCCCAAATCTCTTATCATTTCATGTCTTTTCCCTTGCCTCAAAATGTTGTTCAATTTTTTGGGGCGGTCTTGCTTCTCCAATAGCCAGAACTGTGATGTAGCGCTTAGCGCTGCTTACGTAGTTCTGTCTGCTCCCGTTTTAATACGGCCTATTTTCACTTCCCTGAGAAATATTGCAATACGATATAATAAATACTACTTTACACCTTTGTGGCCTATATTTTATGACACTCTTATTGTTTGTGAATCAGGAAATGTATACGATATCCATGAAAATACTATAGATGGGACAATTGTTCGTTTCAGACAACTGTTGGAAGCAGAGGAAGTCTCAACAGCGCACGTGTATATTCTCATAAGTCCCAGAAGCACATGACTTTAACTTTATTGAAATTTAAGGGTGGGAAATATCTCCCCGGGTACAGTGAGAGTAAAAATGGCGTGATATTCATTATGTTCAATTTTCTTAGTCAAACTTCAAACTTTTGAGACACGTGAAATACGAGCCCTGCGCTTCTGGGATTTCCCTTGAGTTTCTACATGTGCACTGTTGAGTCTTCCCCTGCTTCCAACAGTTGTCGGAAACAAATACGATTTCTGAAACATCTGTAGTATTTTCATGGATAACGTATACATTTCCTGATTCACAACTGATAAGAGTGTCATAAAATATAGGCCATCAAGGTGTCAATGTTTTTTATTTTTTTATTACATACAATTACAACAATTCTCAGGGAAGCGAGAATAGCCCATAGCATTCACATGGGAGGACTTCCTGCTCTGAACTACATAAGCAGTGCTTGGCACTACACCGCAGCTCTGGCTACTGGAGCAGCTATGCGGCCGCTGGAAAAAATCTAACCACATTTATTTGAGGTAAGGAAAACGTATCAAATGATAGAAATCTGGTAACATTACCCTTTAAGAATTTAAATTGATTTCAAATCATTTCTGGGATTTGTGGTGGTGCCTGTCTCATGCTTGATATCAGTTTTACGTGTCACACCAGCAGTCTCCTTGTCAGTTTTTCCAGAGTGCAGTAATTTCCTCCCCCCCCTCATGCTGAAATGCAGCATGGGTAATTCCACACTCTCTCTGGAGGATGGAAGGAAGTTGATGCATTTTTTGCTCAATTCACTTGGCTTTAGTAGTCGGCTATTAATAAGAACTTTATTAAAATCATATTTTTTTTTGTTATCCCATTGTTTTCGGTCACAGAGAATGACGGCATAATCATAAGTCTATAAGTCTGTTTTTCATAACCCGGGGAGCGCTGTGACAAGCCCCTGCTGGTGTTATTATAGGCATCTCTGCATATTGATTGTCTCTGCTAATGTTTTTTAACCTGCTTTTCTTAAAATATGAAATGATGTAATGCAGTCAGATTTTATCTGCCTTGTTTTCCACCAGTCAAATGGCTGGGATCCCAACGATATGTTCAAGTTCAACGAGGAGAACTACGGAGTGAAGTCCACCTACGACAGCAGCCTGTCTTCCTACACGTGAGTTGAGCCTCTCCCTGAGAGCGGTCAGGCATGTCACCTGACCAGAATAGTGATTAGCACTCCGTAATGGTTGGACACAGGGAGGGTTTAAGTCAGCCAGGGTTCCTCCAGTTACCGCTGCAGTAGTTCCTCCCAACAACATTTCTTTATTCCTTCTGGAAAAGGTCCATTGTGAAGCGTTCTGTGACAGGCTGTTTGTAAACGACGCTATACAAAAATAAAGATCGATTCATTGATTGATTGGGTTGATGAGTTGATGGATCGATGGATCACTGGGCTGGCTGATCGAATGGGCGGTTTGTCCGTGCCTGTCGCAGGGTTCCCCTGGAGCGGGATAACTCCGAGGAGTTCCTGAAGCGGGAGGCGCGGGCCGCTCAGCTGGCCGAGGAGATCGAGTCCAGCGCCACATACAAGGCCCGCGTGGCGCTGGAGAACGACGAGCGCTCCGAGGAGGAGAAGTACACAGCCGTGGTCCGCAACGAGCGCGAGCCCCACACCCTCAGCAGCAGGTGAGAGGCTCCCAGTGCAGCCGGTCTGTGCTGATCTAGGATCAGTTTAGCCTTTTAGGTTGAGACATTGGTAGGAGAAACCTGGGCCTGTACTCAGACTCGGAGAGCTACCATTCCAGTTCGTGAGATGTAGTTTACCGCACTCTGATTGGTTCTATCAAGTTTTGGCCAGAGTGTTATGTTATAGATCGATGGTTGAGTTTTGCTGCCTCCAATTGGAGCCCCAACCACACAAGATCTTGATTAATCAGAAGTAGTAACTGACCATTGGTTTATTAGTAAAGCACATCCCTGGAAGTTGGGTTAACTTATCTCACATCAGAGTGTCAGCCTGGTCATAGTGCTGTAAGGTTATGAGCAGCCTGGTCAGGCTCATAGTACTGTAAGGTTGAGCAGCCTGGTCAGGCTCATAGTACTGTAAGGTTATGAGCAGCCTGGTCAGGCTCATAGTACCATAAAGTTATGAGCAGACTGGTCAGGCTCATAGTGCCATAAAGTTATGAGTAACTGTACAAGTGAGGCTCACTGTGCCACAGATGGCATATGATCGTTGTCCTCAGAGAAGAGTTTGTGAAGGCTCCTCCTCCCTTTTCCAGCAGAGAAAACAAGTACATTCCCCCGGGCCAGAGGAACAGGGAGGGGATGTCGTGGGGCGCGGGCAGACAGAACTCACCCAGGCTGGCGCAGAGCAGCTCTGCTCCCCCTCCCCCGCCCGCGCCCCACGATTACAGCCCCAGCTCCGGGACAGACCAGCGCGTCGTCAACGGAGGTAAGAGCCAGACCAGCCTGTCTGGGATCAGGTTACCAAATGAGCTGCAGCCCTGGCAGGACACACTGGAGCTTTAAAAAATAATAATAATAATAATACTATTATTATTTAATAATAATAGCACCTTTCAAGGAACCAAAGTGTTTTACAGTGAAGGGGTGGAAACTCTCCTCAACCACATGCAGCATTGTGAGGAGTAATAATAATAATAATTATAATAATAATAGATTGCATTTGCATAAAAATGTTTTATTTTGCACCAGAGTGCTCATCAGACATCAGAAGAGGTGGTTTGCTGTAAACACATCTTCACTCCGTTTATCTGTGATCAAGGTTGCAGGCATTTTATGGGTGGGTCCAATGGTCAGGGTGTCTAGTTGTACACTCTGGCCAGGGTGTGAAACTCTGTTTGTAGGGGTGAACGTTGACAAGGCTGAGGACTGCAGACAAGTGACTGCAGTTTTTTCTTCTCTAGAGGTTTTTCTACTTTCTCAAAAAAGGGAAATATTCAGAGTGGGCGTGAGGGCCATGTGATGATTCAAGTTGTCTGAGTAAGTCAGGAGTGTCTAATCTTATCCGAGACGGGCCAGTGTGTGGGCGCAGAAAGGCTGATGTTTGTGCAGGGTTTTGTTCTAGTCCAGCACTGACACCCCTGATTCAGCTAATCAACCTGTTATGGTCTTTACACAAGACCTTGATTATTTGAATTGGGTTATTTAGCGTCGAGCTAGAACAAAAGCCTGCACCCACACCGGCCCTTCTCCGATAAGACCGGACACCCCTGATCGACAGAGTATTTGTCAACAGACCGCAACGTGGGTACGTCTACTGAAGTTTCACATTTACTCATGGGGGAAACTTGTGACGGAAGCTTTTCAGTTGGAGTTCCCCTGAACGAAGAGCAGAGTGTTCAGTGTGCACTTTGTGTAGAAAATGTGACCACATTCATGACCTCGCTGCACTGAAAGTGGAAACATCTGAGTCGTCATAGCAACGTTAACTCGCATTCAGCGAGTTTGAAGTTCCAGCACATTCTCTCACTGGGAAAGTTGAGTTGGCACTTCCTTATCAACAGCCCTAGTTGTGGGAGTTTCCTAGACTAAACTGTGACTGGAAGCCATTAAATTACAATGAGATGCAAACTTTCCTCAATAAAAATGTCTGGGGATTATTCCTTGATTTATTTGCTGATAATCAAGCCCTTATTAAGGAAGCAGGCGATCAACATGAGTACAAAATCAAACTACAACCGAATGGTCGGTCACCAACGGTCACTGTAAAGCATGTAAAGCTCCTGGGAGTTCAAATAATTCAAAGAACAGGGCCCAAGCTTTTTTTTCAGTCTTTTAATGGTCACTTTCTTCAATATGATGAAGGACATTTTTAATCCCATTGAAAATGAAAGGCTTCGAAACAGAGTTTTGTCCCGAAAGTTACTTGACTTCAGTTTCCACTTTCGCAAAATATTCTGCTTGCGGTGACTGTTGCCCCGCTTATCTGTGAAATAACCAAAGATGGCACATTAAAGAACCACCAGAAGGCATCATTAACACAACAATTGATCATCGACCTAGAGTAGGCTGGTAGTCATATCGTTTTTGCTGGCAGTGCCTCCAAGGTGTACTTCATATACATTTACATTTAACATTTTAGGCATTTAGCAGACGCTCTTATCCAGAGCGACTTACACAGTTTACACTTCTTTGCATACAATCCATTTATACAGCTGGATATTTTTACTGAAGCAATTCAGGTTAAGTACCTTGCTCAAGGGTACAACAGCAGTGCCCCACCTGGGAATTGAACCTGCAACCTCTGAGTTACAAGCCCAAATCCCTAACCATTACACTACACTGCCAGCCTTACATTACATTACACTGCCATAGGTAAAGGTTGGCACTTCTCACCTCGAGGGTGGCGTCGCCAAGCCCAGTGAACGAGTGTCTGATGTGGTTTCACGTGACTTTGTTTCAGCTGCCCTTTGAAATCTTGGTTGATAAACCCTGAAAAAAATGTGTTTTCTTGCAAGTACATTTTAAGCTGTTATTTTTCAGTAAAATAAAAGTTGTCATTTTCTGTGGATCGGGAGTTTAAGAACGAGCAGGCCAAGGTGGTGGGACCCTCCATGATTGTTTCTTTTAGGTGAAGGGTTCCCCTGGGGGGCTCCCTTGCACTTCCCACAGGGAAGTCTGCTCCCTTTCCATCCTGTGTACTCTCAGCCTGTTTCCACTCCCCTCTGTGTTCACCCCTGCACTTTCTCTGCGTCCTTCCATAGCTTATTGCGTCTGACGCTCCATACACGCTCTGAGGGTTCATATCTTAGTCACGAGGACGCACGCACGCCCCAGAACTAAAATGAATGTCGCTTACATGCCACATAGGCAGTGTACACTTGATTGTTAACGAGCTGTTCTTGGAGACAGAGTTTTTAAGCCTTGGGTATATAATACACAATGTATTGAGGTTTTACCAGCTCAGGTGCCCACGAGTAGATGAGCTTCTGTCCTCTCCAGAAATGTACTTGGGACTTCCTCTAATCTGAGTGGGCTTCTTATTCAGTTGCCCTACGTGTTCCCCTTAACTGTGTCCTCAGCCCTAGCATGACCCCTTCCTGAGGGGCGCTAGTGTGCACAAGCGAGGCGCTGCACGCATTGGGAACGGTTTTGTGCATACATAAGGTCAGGGCTTTGGTCTCTCTCGTATGTATTAACTCTTAAAATACCCTGATGGTTCCAGGAAGGTCTCCACCAAAAGCACTCCAAGGCCAAAAAGATGATACGAACATCACATGATGATATTTCATGAGACCTGAGTTGTTTATTTTCTCCTTATTTTAGTGCACATTTCATTTTCCTTTTCCATCCCCCTCCCCTCCTTTCCTCTCTTTCTCATTGGTTCCTTTCCCTTTCCTGTCCCATTCCCCCACCCCCTCCTCCTCCTCTCATTGGTTTATTTTTATTTTTTTATAGTATCCTTCATTCTCATTTGTCCTTGTCAGGTGCGCCCTGGCCATCGCCCTGCCCATCTCCTTCCTCTCGCCCACCTTCTCGCTACCAGTCAGGCCCCAACTCTCTCCTGCCCCGGGCCCTCACCCCTACCCGGCCACCCTCCAGACCCCCCTCCAGGCCCTCCCGGCCCCCATCCCACCCCTCTGCTCATGGCTCTCCAGCTCCTGTCTCTACTATGCCTAAACGCATGTCCACAGAAGGTACCGCCAAAAAATACCAGTAGATGCCAAATGTCTTGTTTTTTTTGTGGACTGTGTTTTCTGTTGTTCTTGATGGTGGTGGGTGGTTGGGGGCGGGGGGGTTGTGTGAGCATTCCCGCAACTTGCTATGGTTGCTGAGATTTATTTTTTTCTTCCTCCTGTCCCATGTTTGGAGTAGGGTCAATTCCATTTCAATTCAGTCAATTCAGGAAATGAAATGAAATTCTGCAAATTGAAAAATCCTCATGGAATATTATGGCCATTTTTTCCCCCAATTAATTAAATGAAAGTCAGTTGATTTCCTGAATTGACTGAATTTAAATGGAATTGACCCCAACTCTGCCTCCCATAGTGATTTGAGTAACCCTTTTCCTGACTTCCTGCCTCTCTCTCCTCACTCTTTCTCTCTCTCTCTCTCTCTCTCTCTCTCTCTCTCTGTCTCCCCCTCCATTTGTTTGGGCTGCGCATGTACCACACACGGCAAGGTCACTCTCGGTTAGCGCTGGAGTGGGCAACTCACTCACTGGCAAAAGTTTGGACACATCAGGGACCAGAAGTCAACTAAACTTGCCTGCCTTGTGACTCATGGTCATAGGTCAGGTGAATCACAGTGCTGTGAATGTTTGTTTTTGGTTTTTTTGTTTCCCAAGGAAAATGTGTTAAGGCTGATTTACACTAGCTGAAAAAAAGAGGACAAAAAATAAATAATTGCTTCCCATTGATTAAAGGATGCCCTCGCATTGAATGTGATGGGGACATGGGGAGTTGTGGATGGGCACCAGGAAGTGACCTCACTCAATACTAGCCAGCTGATCGGTTACATGGGCCACAGTCGCTTGACGTGGTGAATTAGCAGACTACATTCTGAGGTCACAATAGAGACTAAGCCCACTGGCAGTTGATATTACTACAGTCTGCTTTCCGCTGCCTTAAATCAGCCTTGTCACTCGTTGCTTACCTGTGTTCACCTGTCACATCCGCTTTGTTAACTCTAATGACCTTTTTCTCCCCTTCCATCCACAAACAGCCGCGTCAGCCGATGCCTGTCAGCTTTTCGGTTGATGTAACAACTCATTGCACAGGTGTTTTGTGAGTGTTGAAAGCCTCTGGTTTAGTAGTATTGCGAGCCCGGAGCTCCAATGTGGAAACTGAAAGGCAGTGAGGGGCTGTCTTGAGTAGGACAGGAAGCTGGGTTGAGCCTGACCTCCAGAGGAGGTCTCTGGGCATTGGCCAGCATCTGGTGATGAGCGCGGGGGCATGACATATGGAGAACGCCCTGAAGGAGGGGATGGGAAGCTCCTGTAGCCTTGTAAGGGAATTACTTTACAATGAAAACTCACTCACACCTGTACCACTGGGTGATTTTGGCTTTCCTAAGAACATAACGACTCCCAGTTGAAGGATTAAGATCTAAGGTTGAAGCCCCTTGCAGTCTTGGAGGACTGTTTTCATCCTTCAGACAGGGCTGGGGAAACCCTGGGCTGCTTTTCTCTGTGAAATTCAACATTTGCTCTTGCATCCACTGTGTTAACTATTCTGCATGCTGAAAGTGCAGACTCTGCGTTTTTAGTGTGCTGGTGACACAGCAGATTTCTAGAGGAACCTGTTAGGCGACCACATGCTGTTTAAAATAAAGGAAGTATCTTTGGAGTTGCAACCTTGGGTTTCCTAAAATGTTCACCTCTTCGGGTCATTCGTTTTGTTATGCATGGTAGGTTGCATTCAACATTTGAGAAGAAGAGGACAGGTTTTACTTTGAAGTCTATGAGAAATGGACAGTGAGTTGCCATTGTTTCTGAGGCATGAGGTAAAATATTTCAAACCGTAAGGTGTGTTGTTGAGCTTCGCTGTGGAGGCAGTGGGATTGGTTTGGAGGGGACAGATTTCCGTCAGCAAGCAGGCTCACGGAGGGCCTTTTT
This sequence comes from Aldrovandia affinis, assembly GCA_029706075.1. Classification (NCBI taxonomy): domain Eukaryota; kingdom Metazoa; phylum Chordata; class Actinopteri; order Notacanthiformes; family Halosauridae; genus Aldrovandia; species Aldrovandia affinis. The sequence continues at coordinate 5,828,383 of JAINUG010000009.1, read as the reverse complement.
TGTGTGGCCCCGTTTGGGCCCTCAGCATGCTGCATGCTCTGTCAGCACAGTCAGCAATATTGTCATCTCCTTCATTGTTGACCCTTCCGTTACTTTGTCCTCCTCCCTCCTCTCCTCCCGCCCCCTCCCCCTGCCTGTCCCAGGCCCGCCCAGGATGTCCCCAAAGACACAGCGCACCCCCCGGACGCACCGCATGCCCACCGGGCGGGGAGGTGTCCCCCCAGGGGTGGAGTTCATGTCCCACAATGCACCAGGAGACGTGTCCACCCCCCCACCAGCTCGGAGCAGCCCCTCTGGCGGTACCTGGTCTTCCGTGGTCAGTGGAGCGCCCCCAGCGCCCCCAATTGCAGGCAGCTGCATACATCCTGTTGCAAGGCAGCTTAGCATTGATGTATGTGGATCTCATACCTGTAACACTGGGAAGGAAAAGGTTAGCAATTGATGTATGTGGATCTCGGGTGTAAGCGTGTGTGATGTATGTGGATCTCGGGTGTAAGCGTGTGTGATGTATGTGGATCTCGGGTGTAAGCGTGTGTGATGTATGTGGATCTCGGGTGTAAGCGTGTGTGATGTATGTGAATCTCAGGTGTAGGCGTGTGTGATGTATGTGGATCCCAGGCTTAAGCGTCTGTGATATGTGTGGATCTTGGATGTAAGCGTGTGTTATGGGATCTTGGATGTAAGCGTGTGTTATGGGATCTTGGATGTAAGCGTGTGTTATGTGATCTTGGATGTAAGCGTGTGTTATGGGATCTTGGATGTAAGCGTGTGTTATGGGATCTTGGATGTAAGCGTGTGTTATGGGATCTTGGATGTAAGCGTGTGTTATGGGATCTTGGATGTAAGCGTGTGTTATGCGTGTTTTCTTCCAAAGCCCACCGGCCCCGCTCCCCCCGGCAAAACAGCCTGGGCGGTGCCCCCAGCGGCCCCAGCTCCATGCCCTCCCCCCAGGCCGGCACCGCCCCCATCGACCCCGTGGCTACGCCGACATCCGCTGTGTCCCCCACTGCTGCAAGCCCCGCTTCCAACCGGGCTGTGACCCCCTCCGCTGAGGGTAAGCTCCGCCCCCCCCTCTCCGGGTCATATGTTCATTTAAATACTTTCTTTCGGCAGCAGGACGTTTTTAAACAGTCATGCAGATCTCTGAGAAATTTCAACTAAACCTACACGCATATGAAACAACAATTTTGTTCTGAATATTGGTGAAAGTAGATGTTATTTTTTTAATCGTCAGTAATCTCTTCCAGAACATTACTGGTGTTGAAGTATTTAAAATAATAATTTGACGCAGGGCTGCACTACTGCGTCCCACTTTCGTCTACTTTGGTTAATAACCCAAGCACAGGCTACCATTGATTTCATAGGCCTTCCTGTTTCACGAAATGCCCAGTATGTGTGGGCCAACAGACTAATTGCTAAAATCGACCTCAATTGAAGTCATTCATTGTTGAAGTGTCAAAATGCTATGGAATTTCAGGATGCATAAGAACACACTTAACTGCGGTGCCTGTGATCCACTGTCTCGTAGTTGTAGCGTTCTTGGCGTGACAACACGGCATACCTCATAAGTTAGTGCATGGAACAGCTTGCCAGGTGATGTAGTTTTGGCAGTTTAGGTTTAGGCGAGACCCTCGGGGTGTTCAAGAAGCCGGCCTTACCAGGCCAGTACCAGGCTGAATGGCCCGTTCTCACCGTCAGGCGTTCCTACTTAAGTGTTTCACGGGAAGGTAAGCTGTCCAGTCGGTCTTGGGCAGCCTTTGTATGGTCTTTTTCACTCCGCGGCTGTTGAATCATCTGTGCTCAGTCTGCTGGTGTTCTGTCAACAGCAAAAGAGTCCAGAGTTCAGGAGACGAGACAGAACTCTCCCGCTGCCAACAAGGAGAACGTCAAGCCCAACGAGACCTCTCCCAGCGTCAGCCGGCCTGTCAGTAAAGGTGAGCTCCCAAAACCTGTCGGTGCAGGTGAGCCCCCGAACACGCTTCCTGGGGCCCAGTTACAGGCACATGTAGATCAGTGAAATTAGTGATTAGAGCTCTGGATCCAGACTCAGAAATAATTGATGAATTTGATCAAAAATGGTATGGGGGGGGGACGCACAGAAATTCTGTCCAGCACATTTATTTCTGTGTGTGCCGGTGCAAAACCTGATGAACGCGTCTTATGAATTAATTTGTAATCATAATATCTCCAGAATAATGTACCGTATTCAGGAATCGTATCAGATGCGCTTCCACAGCATCATTCTTGAAAATGATGCATAAAGGTGGCCATCACAGGACTTGAAGTTGCCCTGTTACGCTTTAAAACTGCTCGCCTATTTTCTCCAATATGTTTGTGTTTATTGAGCTATTCCATTCTGCATGCCACCATGTGATAGCCTTATCAGGGGTCGGAGAATAATTTTCCAGTTTTCTCCCCCAAATTGGGTCAATTGGGATTTCTCTACTTTAAAAAAATTCTCAATGGAAATGATCTGTTGTGAAGCGCCATATGACAATCCTGTTTTTAAATGCTGCTAAAATAAATAGATTGATAAATAATATTGACAATTGCACATTTTCCCAGGCCCTCCTTCCATGGCTCCTGATCATAGGAAACAACATTCTGACAATCTGAAGAAATTCAGTGTAGATTTTAGGGTAAGTACACTTAGAATGTTTACTTTCCCTCAACACACATTCTCTGTTCTTGGAATGTGAAAGCATAAGAACTTACTAAAACCAAGCTACATAACCCATGTGTATATAGTACGGTTAATGTATTTGTATATTTTATTGATGTTTAGTGTGTGGGGGTTATATAATGTATGGGCGTATTCCCCCCTCAGTTGCAGCCGAGCTCCACCCCGGACCCGGTGTTTGACCAAATGGTGACCAAGCCACCGCGAGACGCGGGGGACAAGCCCAAAGAGCTGCCCCTGGACAAGGGGGCGGAGCCAGCGGGCAAGGCGGGTGCGGAGGCGGCGGCCAGTGAAGACCCCGCCCCCACCCCTCCCTCTGGACCCGGGGTCGGGAGCAGTGGCAGCAGCAAGCCCGGCAGCCCCTCCTCCTCCTCCTCCTCCCCCCTCCTCCTCCGGACTCTGCCCCGTACTGGAGCAGAAGAGGGGGCCCGATGTCACCTCGCAGGGGGTCCAGACATCCAGCCCTGGTGGCGGCAAACCAGATGGCAAAGAGGACAAGGAGGACAAGAAAGACCCCGTCCCTGAGTGAGTGTGGCCTCGAGACGGATCCATTACATTACATTACATTACAGGCATTTAGCAGACGCTCTTATCCAGAGCGACTTACAGTTTACATTTCTTTACAATCCATTTATACAGCTGGATATTAACTGAAGCAATTCAGGTTAAGTACCTTGCTCAAGGGTACAACGGCAGTGTCCCACCTGGGGATTGAACCTGCAACCTTAACGTTACAAGCCCAGCTCCCTAACCATTATACCACACTGCCTGCCTAGGATCTGGCTCAATCTATCCGTCCTGTCAATCAGCCAATCAGTGAATCTGTCACTCAGTGAATCCATCAGTCACTTTTATTTTTACATAGTGCACTAGTCACCGAGGTGTCCCAGGGTGTCGAACAGTTAAAATCAAGTTGCAAAACCCAAACGCACAATTCAGCTAGCTACATGCAGTGCAAACTAAATTACATGAACATGCATAAACTCCAGGGCTCTTTATTAGTGGGGGGGCTTCAGAAGACCACTCAAACCATATTCTACCTGTGCCTCTATGTTCCAGGCAAGTCAGGAAATCTACTCTCAATCCCAATGCCAAGGAGTTCAATCCCAGGGCCTTCTGCTCTCAAGTAAGTACATTGGTTCGCTTAAAGGAATTTCATCTTCCATCTCCCGCTTGTGTTGAACATGTCCTTAGTGTTATATTGTACCATAAGATAGATGGGAATGAGGAAATGGGCAACGTTTCATGCATGCTTCAATGCTGCCAGGTGAACGCTTGATCAATGCTAGCACAAACCGGTATGGTTTGGCCTGAGCTGAGCATCCATTTCCTGGTGATGACTGAAAGCCATCTGTTAGATATTAAAGTCATAACTTGACAAAATGAATACATACAGGCAACTGTCAAAATAAAGGAAACACTTGAGTAAATTAAGGGTTCTGGCGGCTCTGTTCTGGTGTGGGGTTCATGGTTTAGGTCCATTCAACCCCTTAGAGGGCAAGGTAAACGCCAGTCAATATAAAGCCGTTCTGAGTGATCACCTTCATCCTATGGTGAAGCATTTCTATCCTGATGGGAGTGGTTTCTTCCAGGATGACAATGCCCCATCCACAGGGTGCAAGTTGTCACTGAATGGTTTGATGAGCATGAACGATGTACACCATATGTCATGGCCATCTGTCACCAGATCTGAACCCAATTGAAAACTTATCGGAGATTCTTAAGCAACATCTGAGATGTTTTACATAAACATCAAAAAATACCAAAATGAATTTCTCTTGGAAAAATTGTTGCATCCCTCCAATAGCTCCAGACACCATCGATGCCAAGTAACATTGAAGCTGTTCTGGAGGATCGTGGTGTCCCAACACCCTATTAAGACACTATGCTGGTGTTTCCTTTATTTTGGCAGTCACCTGCATATTTTATGCCCGTGTATATTTGATTTGAGTTTTCTTCTCTTGGCACCGTAATCGTAGCATAATGCATCCTAAAATTGCCATAATTCAGCTGGTAGTGCCCACACAATGTCTGGCCACAGAGATGGTTAGCAAAACTCCCAAACCTCAATGTGGCGAGATGCCTTCGAAAGTTGGCACAGTGTAAAATTATCCCACGTTCTTGCAGTTTAACAATGATGCTTAAAAGAAAATGCATAGAAAAAACGGCTTGGAAAAAACAAAGCTTGAACAGCAGAATGTGTTGTGTGTTGCGCAGGGCTTTCAGAGCCTGTTACAACAGAGAGTGTGTCTGTGTGTGTGTGTCTGTGTCTCTGTGTCTGTGTCTGTATGTGGGAAGGAGGCCAGGCCTGCCATGCAGGGAGGAGAGAGGGAGCGCCACACTGATCTCTGTGTTAATGATCACTTATTTACCAGAGGACAGTCGCCCTACAGGATCAATTGAGAGTGCAGAGAGGGGAGATTGATGTCGTTTCTAGAATAAATGCCAGGGTGATGGATAAATGTCGAGATAATCTTGTCATTTTCACTTCCTGTCTCACGCCCGCTGCTCGAATAGTTTCAGTGTGAAGGTGTAAATGAAGGAGAGAGATGGAGGGATGGTGTGGTGAAGGTGTAAAGGAAGGACAGAAACAGAGGGATGGTGTGGTGAAGGACAGAAATGGAGGGATGGTGTGGTGAAGGTGTAGAGGACTGCGTCATTGTACAAGCACTGCGTCACAAGGACTTCCTGTAGAGCCTGTATCTGCATGTGAAGGTTTGTAAGGAAATGACTTCGTTTGAAATGTCGCCAGCTCTGGATCACACAAAAGAAACTTGTTAGCGTCACATACAATAAAAGCAGTGCTACCCGGGGCCTTGTTACCAATTTTGATGCCGATGAATAGTACAAGTACATGTACACTTTTACATTATAACCCATAACCTTTATTTCTTTTCATGTTGGGAATCAAGGTTTGCAACAAAAATGCAAAATGACAACCAAATATTGTAGAGAAAGAACATTGGCTGGTTTTATTGCTACTGCAGGGTTCCCCAAATTCAGTCCTAGAGGGTCACATGGTCTGCTGGTGTTTGTTTTCACCTTCAAATCAGCAACCAATTTAGAAACCAGGTGAAAGGAGTTAACTGTAATCATTCGCTTCCATTCATGAATTAAGTGCTGAGAAACAGCGTGTGTGTGTGCAAGATGTTAGCCCTGGTGCGTATGTGGCGTTTGCGTGTGCAAGTCACGTGACCGTACGTCTCGTGCACTCCTGCAGCCCAAGCCGGCCACCACCCCCACCCCCGCGCCCCAGGGCCAGCCCAGCCCCTCCATCGTGGTGCAGCAGCCCCCCGCCGTCTACAGCCAGACCGTCTGCTTCCCCCAGATGTACCCCCTGACCCCCGTCAGCCCTGGAGTTCAGGTGAGCGCTCGCTTCCCATCTCCCCTCCTCCATCGTCTTCACCTTCATCCTCCTCATCCTCATCTCCTTCCTTTTCCTTTCGCTCCTCCTCCTCCCTCCTCCTCTCCCTCCTCCTCCTTCCTCTTTGCCACTCTGTGATCATCCATTCATCAGCTCCTTCTGGAAGTCCAGCAAAAGGAGGAATCGGGTCCGATTCTGACCTTTTCTGTCCCGACCGCGGTGCCGTCATTCGCCTCGTGTCCATGCGCACTCGTCTGTCTGTCTGTCCCGACGTGCACCGCCACCCCAAACATTACCATGGAAATGCCATCCAGAATACCGCACAGAATATCACACGGCGACCCCAAACATTACCATGGAAATCCCATCCAGAATACCGCACAATTACCACACAGCCGCTCTAAACATCGACTTGTAAAATCCATCCAGAATACCACGTGGCCTCGACTACATTACAGGCACCTTTTCAAAAGCATTTTCAAAATAATTTGTCTTCCATCTCCTAATTCTACTGTCAAAAGACTGAGCGTTCAATAGCTTATGTCTACATGCACGAGCTAGGATCTTCTTCTTTTTTTGGCACTTCAGTAAATTGCCAGACAGATAAAGGCCTGTTATATAAGCTTGTCTTTTTTTCTGCGACTGTAATGTGTGAAGAATTTAGAAACACTTAAAAAGATTAGCATTCAGAGCGCTGCGGGAAAAAAGAAAACCACTTCTGCCTCATCACTGCAGTTCAGAGCAGCATTTCACAAATCCTACACCTCATTTATTTGCTGTGGAACTCAGTGGCTGTGTTAATATTCCAGTGAAGGGGCCTTTATCCCAGTGGACACAACAAAGTCTCACCATCGCTGTGATGCTGCTGTAAAATAACATTGATTTTATTTAAAAATTTTTACACAGGGAAGTGATGTAATCTTGTCTATTAGTTGGGACATGGCTATATAAAATATATGCCATTTTGAATATAAGGGAATTGTGGTCTCAAAACTGGTTTCCCATGTAGTGCACTGCGCATGATTGACCTTGGTACCTGTGCTTGAAATGTATTCATGTACATATACATATCACCTGCTGGCATGCATCACAATTACTCTTTTGGTCTAGGTGAACTTGTGGGGAAAATTCAGCAATGTTGCTGTGACAAATAGCTGTGATCTGACATCGGTCACTGTTGCAATACTAAGAAAAGCCAAATCCTTGGGACAAAAGCAAACTAAAGTTTGGTTCTTTTTCTTTTCCTCCCTTTGCTCTCTCTCCCCCCATTAGAAAAGCATTATCTGGAAGGTTTGTGCCATTCTAAAATTTCTTCTTTTTTACTGCAAATCTGTTTGAGTTGTTTGCCTGCCATAATTTTCCATCAGATGTTGGTTTGCCTCTTTCTTATTGCAATTGGTTACAAATGTTGTCATGAGTATAATTATATTTAGCAGTTGTTTTGTTTTTTTCTCCTTAAATTTTTTTTTTTTTGTCTTGTTCTTGGCTTCATTAGCTTACTGCAAAGGGACCCTTCCTCTAAAATGTCCATCTTTTGCCATGGGGATTTGTATCCCCATCCAGTTTTTTTTTTTCTTTTCATTTGGAGATGAATGAACCTCGCTCGTCTCCTGTCATGGGACTTGAGCCTCTGTTTGATGAGTTCACGTCACATCCAACGGGAGCCTTTCATGACTGTCTGCATGTGTTATCGTTCAAAGCGCCTGGTGACTGAAGTGTGTGTTTACCCTGTGTGAAACGGAGTGGGTGAGTGGGCTGCCGCGCGCAGTGAAGCCGCCCGCAGTGGGCGGTAGATGGGTGGTGTGTAAACGGGCGCCGTTGGCCTAAAGGTGAGAACAAGGGAAGCCGTGACCCTTGGCCAACTGCGGACCGGTGGGGGAGGGTGGGCGGGGGTGGGCCTGAAGCGTCCCATCGCTGACGTCCTGCGGTCTCTCTGTCTCCCCCCACAGCCCCCGGCCATGTACCACGTCCAGGTGCCGCACATGACTGTGAGCCAGAGCAAGCCCTATAGAGCAGGTAAAGGTGAGAATGCTGCCTGCGCTTTCTTAGAAACCGTTCTTTTTTAGTGCACGGCAAATGTGTGAGTGGTTTATTTATTGATTTTTTTAAGAAAGAGGAGACTCTTTGCCTAGAAATATGGGGCCTCATTTATGAATCCTATCGCAAATGTGTTTTTGTGCTTATTTCACACAAGTCTGAGGGTTCGGATTTGTTGATTGGGCGCATAGCTCCGATGCAGCGTTTTAGCGACCTGCCGGTGGCTCACACCTTTTACTACGACGGTTTGCTTTGGAACACCCTAGTTCAGCACAAACCAAACAATGAGCTGTATTTCGTAATTACCGTATTTAGTAGAGGAAAGGAAATGCACAAGTTCTCTTAAACGCCTTTAAAAGAGCCGTGCCAGTCCCCTGGACGTCTGGAGCGATCGAGCAAAACGGAAACGAAAACTCCTGAAAGCGAAATGGACATGAAAAGAAAACATAAATCACAAGATTAGATTATCCTAAATAACTTCCAGTGGGGAGGGTATTGAGGCTAGTTATTTTTTTATTTGATAAATATTAAAAAAGGAAATGTGTTTTAATTAAAAAATTTATTGAAAAATTCAAAACTTGGGGACCTTATCAGACCACTTCCTGTCTTGAGCCAGGATAAATGCTCCATATCCATATATATAGGTGGATTACATATTTGCTCGGCGAGGCATTTTGTTAATGACATTACAGTATCTGAAAATAATGAAAAATGAAGTGTTCTGGATGCAGACTGCTTTTGTTCCTCCAGCATGTAGAATGCGTCGTTCATCTTTTCTGCCTCTGCTGTCATTCAGCCAGAGTGAAATATTTGTACATGAGAATCCGCACGTCGCTGCACTTTTTTTTGATGAATCACATTTTTCCTGTGACAAGCGAGCATTCATTTGGTGACAGTGCAGTGTAATGGTTAGGGAACTGGGCATGTTTGATTCCCAGGTGCCTAAAGTGCTGTTGAGTTAAACTGCTTAACCTGAATTGCTTCAGCAAAACATCCAGCTGTATGAATGGATTTTATGTAATAAAATCAAATCAAATAATAATAAATCAATAAAAGTAAACACAATGTTAGCTCCTGCCATTGCCTCTGGGTAAATTAAATGAAATGTAAATACTGTTTCATGCACAATCTTGTGCAAACAGCTGGTAAATGAGGCCCCAGGTCTGGAATGCTGGTAGTTATTTATTTATTTATTTAGTCTGGTTAGTAAATGGGTATGTTTGTAGCTCTAATTTGGTTAGTGCGTGCGTGTGTGTCTCTGGTTGGCTGGCTGGTCAGTAAATAGTGTGTGTGTGTAGCTCTGATTTGGTTGGCTGTTCATTGAACTGGTATGTGTAGCTATGATTTGGATGACTGGTCAGTTAGTCTGTGTCTGTGTCTGTGTCTGTGTCTGTCTCTGTTTCTCTCTCTGTTTCTCTGTTTCTCTGTCTCTGTTTCTGTTTCTCTGTCTCTCTGTGTCTGTGTCTGTGTCTGCTGGTGAGTAAATGTGTGTGCATGTGCGTGCGTGTGTGCGCACGTGTGCGCACTCGTCAGTGAATGTGTATGTCTGTAGCACTAACGGCTGCCCTCCCCACGGCTCCCCTGTGTGTCTCAGTTCCCAGCATGCCCCAGCAGAGGCCGGATCAGCATCACCCCCAAGGCACGCCCACCATGATGCACCCGGCCACGGCCGCCGGCCCGCCCATCGTGGCTCCGAGCCCCGCCTACTCGGCGCAGTACTTCCCCTGCAGCCCGCAGCAGTTCTCCAGCCAGCCGCTTGTGCAGCAGATGCCCCACTACCAGTCCCAGGTATTCAACTACAGCAAATACACACATGTGTGCACACACACACACACACACACACACATGCACACACACACATACACACACACACACCCACACACACACACACATATACACTCGCACACACACACACACACATACACACGCACATGTCCCGTATTCACTACATACACACACACACACACACACACACACACACACACACACACACGCACATGCTCGCACACACATACACACACACACCCACTTACTCACTCGCACTCACTCACACACACGCATGCACTCACGCACGCATGTGCATGTACACACACACACAATGCACACACACACACACACACACACACACACACACACACACGTATACAACATGCTTTACACTTGATGTACCAACCACGTCACACACCTTAATACCGCACTACCAGTTCCAGGTACCAACTGGTGTGGGCCTGTGGAGGTGTGTGTGTCCCACGCTGTGGAGGTGTGTGTGTGTGAAGTAGGGATGCACCGATACCACTTTTTCATTGCCGGAGGTGTTTGAGTATCCGCCGATACCGTGGAGGTGATGTGCTCTCTGTGATCACAAGGGTTTACATGCACTCTGATACCACCTTTTCATTGCCGTTCCGATCTGAGCTTTGAGTATCCGCCGATACCGAGCAACGATCCGATGTACTCTTTTTAATCGCAAAGCAGTTTACAAGTGTGAGGATGCCCTCTGCTTGTCATCATTCTTGTCCATCTTAAAACCGCTAGCACCACGATCAAGATGGGGAACGAAGACCCTACAACATAACATTGCACAAAGAGAAGAAATGCATACAACATGACTGAATTATGCCACACAACGTTGTTTTTATTGCAACCGTTTTAGAAATGAAATCTTAGCAGCATATTCGAAGTAACTCTGGGGCTATTAACTTTAATTAAAGTGAGGGGGAAAATGAAAAGGGAATATTCAAACTAAGTAATAAGTAAATAACAGACGGTAAACAAAAGCCTGGTATAAATCTGAACATGAATAACATAAATATGTTAGAAGTATAAAATGCCACTGAGGCAGAAACGACAAACTGAACATTCAAAATAAATATTGTAGGAATGAATAATTCCACTGTAAAAAGACTGATGGCATGGCCTTTGTTCTTGGCAGTCTTCCATTCGTTCAGCATCTCCTCCACTGCTGCTGCAGTAGACTCGGCTCCCCAGCGTGTCTCCCATGAAATTGTTTTGCGCGCAGCACAGCTTTTCGCCAAGTAAGACTCCCGTCCGCCCGATGCGCTGTCGGACGTCGCAACGACACGGGACACACGTCCGAGCTCCGAATGTCTGAGGCAAAACTCACCGCCGCTAGCCGGAAATATCTTCACGCATTCGCTAGTACGACTGAGGGATGGCCGTTTTGGAGAAATAACTTGTGTGGCGAGGCTCTAAGCGTTCAGTTAAATGTCGAAAGCTTACTTCATCGACAACCGAAAGCGGTCGGCCGTCCAACGCAACACATGCAACAACTCTGTCATTTTCCCTGATTTACTGCTGTCTTGGGTGAGATTGTCCCATCGGTGTCTGTTGAGAGGCACTCCGTTTCTTCTTACCCTGCGTTTTAACAGCGGGCAACTGGCCAACTAGTTGCCGGAAATGCATTCGTTGTCTATGAGAGCGGGCAACTACCAGCGACTGCAGGCGATTCGGCAATGTTAAATTTGTGGGCGTGGCGGCGACACAGAAATAGTTGAGAATGCTGAACTTTCGGCGATATCGCCCGGTAAGAGCCAATTAAATTAATGTGTTGCTGTTTTTACCTTTCACGCGGAACCAACACAACACACCGAAATTTGGTTCCTAGTTCCGACACGTCAACATGGATGACGACAAACTGATAACAGCGGTCTGCAGTATCCCCATACTATACATTCATGGTTGAAGGGAACAATACTGCTAGCCAACTAATATTTATAATAAAGATTCTCCCTCTAAGCACTGATGAACTATTTGTTTACCATGCTAAAATTTCGTAAGCACGTCGGAACCACTTTGAGGAGGCCATTCAAGCATGACAACGCACGAGGTGAACGCCCACTGGGCGATTTCATCGCCTAGAATCGCCGGCTGTTAAAACGCAGGGCTAGCGCTTGTCGTTTGGGTGAACTCCTCATATTGTGCGGCGGGATGCTTCTGCAAACGCTTGATTAAATGAGTTGTATTGAAAGTTGCAGAGCTGCTTGCCACCCCTTGAAATACTGGCCTGGCACATGATGCACTCGGCGGTTTTGAAAATAGTTTTGAAATAATTCCACACAGCGGACACGTTCAAGCCAGTGCTCTCACGCACGTGCCAGTTCTGTCGCCAGCTGACGTCACTCGCGTTTACGCTTGTTTTAGGTCGATTTGCCTCAATGGATTAGATAGGAAAATAGCGTTCGCTGTTTATAATATCCGATACTGCATTTTAGGCCAATATCCAGCCAGTACCAATTGGTCCGGGATCTGGATTGGTCCATCCATAGTGCGAACCCTCACCATGTGACCCTCTCTCCCTCTCCCTCCCTCACATAGGCCCAGCACGTCTTCAGCCCTGTGATGCAGGGCGGGGCTAGGATGATGGCCCCGCCCACCCACGGCCAGCCCAGCCTGGTGTCCACCGCCACCACCCAGTACGGCGAGCAAACGCACACCATGTACGGTAAGAGCTCCGCCCGCCGGCCCAACCGCGACCCGACCATAACCAAAGTGTGACCGTGGCCGCAAAGGCAAGAGGCTCTCGATCTCTCTCCAGCGTCTGGAAAAGAAAATGACATCTTGTGAAATTGGTTTCCTGCAATCTGATTGGTTCTACACAGTTTTGCCAGCGTTATGCTATAGGTCAGTGTTGGAGCTGGCTTGAATTGTTGCCTCTAATTTGGGCCCCACGTACACAAGATCGTGATTCATCAGAAGCGGTTTATTAGCAAGGGCATGTCTGGAATGAGGACGGACTATCCTCAGGGTGTCAGTTGGTCAGACGATGAGCGATGGGTGTGTTCTGAGTGAGAGGGCGAGAGTGTGTTCTGCGTTCGAGGATGACTGTGTGCTTTGTGTTGCAGTGTCGCCAGGCCCCATCCCGCAGCAGTACACCCACCCCAACGCCACCCTCCACCCCCACCCTCAACACCCCCAGCCCTCCGCCACCCCCACCGGACAGCAGCAGCCCCAGGGCCAGCACACGGGCAACCACCCTGCTCCCAGCCCCGTGCAGGTCAGCGCCTCCTCCTGCTCTCTGTACACACACCCACACCGCCCTCAGCCTGCAGCCACGCTGACCTCAGATCAGTGCAGTCCACACACACACACACACACACACACACACACACACACACACACACACACAGAGCCTTTGTCCTTTAGCCACGGTGATCTCAGATCAGATCAGTCCACACACAGAGCCTTGGTTCTTTAGCCACGCTGATCTCAGATCAGTCCAGTCCACACACAGAGAGCCTTCTTCCTTTAGCCATGCTGATCTCAGATCAGTCCAGTCCATACACACACACACACAGCCTTCTTCCTTTAGCCACACTGATCTCAGATCAGTCCAGTCCACACACACAGAGAGTCTTCGTCCTTTAGCCACGCTGATCTCAGATCAGTCCAGTCCACACACACACACACATACAGAGAGAGCCTTCGTCCTTTAGCCATGCTGATCTCAGATCAGTCCAGTCCAGTCCACACACACACACACACACACACACACACACACACACACACACACACACACAGCCTTCACCTGTCATGTTGACACTGAACTCTGATGCCTGCAGAGGGAGAGGTTTGCAGCGTAGCCCCAGTCTCTCTCACACCAGACGCACTGGTTCTGATCACACAGCGCTCAGAGCACACCGTCCCAAAACCAGCGTGTTCGCTGCGTCCCCCAGCCGTGCTGTGAGTCAGGGCTGGCGCACAGCGTTGGCACGTGGACTTTCTCTGGGTTCTCTGTTTTTTGGCCAATAAATGAAAGCTTTTTATAACTCCATTCTGCTTTGAATAGGTTTCACCAGGGTTTCTTTAGAATTGAAAAACATACATTTTCATGACATTTTAAATATATTTGCGTGTGTATTATATCAGTAAATATATAAATGTAATCAAAGTGTTGGTAAGGTCGCAGTGTCGCAGTGCGTTTGGAGAGTCGTAAAGTGCGTTGTTGCGTGTTGCGGTGCGTTTGAGGCGTGGTAAAGCGTGTCGTCCCGGGTCTCTGCAGCATGCCCAGCACCAGGCCGCCCAGCTGCACTTGGGGAACCCGGGGCAGCAGCCCATGTACTCGGCCCTGGCTCCCACCCCGCCCTCCATGACGCCCGGGCCCAACCCCAGTCCCCCCAGACCAGCTACCCCTCCGCCCAGCAGGCCGTCTATATCCACCCCACGCAGGTGCAGCACGGCTACAACCCCTCCCACCTCGCCCACGTGCAGCAGGTGAGCCCCGCCACCTCCACCCGTCCTCCTCTACCTCTCCACTCCTCCTCCTCCTCCTCCCCCTCCTCTACCTCTCCACTCCTCCTCCTCCTCCTCCTCCTCTACCTCTCCTCCCCTCCTCCTCCTCTACCTCTCCACCTCTCCTCCTCCTCCTCCTCCTCCTCTTCTACCTCTCCATCCCTCCACTTCTTCAGAAAACATAAATGTGTAAATCTGTGTGTGTTGCCACATTTACGAGACGTTATGATGTACAAAACAGTAATAGTGATGGACTGGTGATTTACTAGTAGTGCCACTTGTGTTACTGTAAATAACTGTCCCTGGTGCTATCCCTACTTCTCTCATCGCTCTCCTTTTGCCTCCCTCTCGTGCTGCTCTCTCTCTCCCTCTCTCTGTCTCTCTCTCTCTCTCTCTGTCTCTCTGTCTCTGCCTCTCTCTCTGCCTCTCTCTCTCTCTCTCTCTCTCTCTCTCTCTCTCTCTCTCTCTCTCTCTCTCTCTCTCTCTCTCTGTCTCTCTCTTTCCGTCTCTCTGCCTCTCTCTGCCTCTCTCTGTCTCTCTCCCTCTCTCTCTGTGTCTCTGTGTCTCTGTCTCTAGGCTCATATGCAGTCTGGTATGGTTCCCTCCCACCACGCCACGCCCGCTCACCCCACCATGATGCTGATGGCCACGCAGCCCCGCGGCGGGCCCCAGCCCCCCTGCAGCCCAGCGCCCTGCCCCCCATCCCCGTGTCCTCCACCGCACACTTCTCCTACCTGCCACACCCCTCCGGTACGCACGCCGCCACGCTCACCGTCGCCTCGCCCACGGCCTCCGCACCAGCAAACCCGCAGGGAAGGGGCCAATGGCATTTCAATTCATTTCAGTTCATATCCTGAATCGACTGAATTGAAATTGCGTTGACCTCGACCCTAGACCACAGCAATACCTACAGAATAAATGTAAGCAACGATTAAAAAAACCATCACCCTGTTTCCATTTGATTTGCTTGAAGTATGACACCATGCCCTGCGATTAGACCGAATGCACCCCCCTAAATCTGATCCAGCAATACCTGTGATAATACTTTAGTAATAATGACACATTGCGTACGTGTTGCACATTGCCCAGCACATACCCCTGAATGGTGCGTATGGTCGATACTGGCCATTTAGTAGTTATTCCAATTCTATATTTATATGAATCATACTGATTTTGCATACTGTAAGCTGTACTCCTGTGGCTGTGCACAAGCAGCGGTCCCCCATGACCAGATGTATTGAGGGTACGATACAGAGGAAAGAAAGGGAAAAAATCGACATGACCAGAAGTCATGTAAGCACCTTTGGTAGTTGGCCCCCTAACAATACACATTTTTTTAGCTTTGGTAGAGTGGGCTAATGCTGTCTTCCGCTGACTGTCCTTCTCCTGGTCCCCCCAGTGCAAGCCCACCACCAGCAGCAGTTATAGGAGACCCTGAAGCCCCGGAGCGTCTCGCCTTCCATGCCCCTGCTCTCCAGACCCCCCCCCCCCCCACCCCAAAAAAGAGAGAAGAGAGGGTTTATTCTCTCACTTTGCTACACCTTTTTTTTTTTTTTTTTTTTTTTTTTTTTTTCTTGTACCAGTAAATTAGGAATGCTAACAGGTCAACTTGCAGTGGACGAATATTTTGAACTAAAGAGAGTTTTAATGACGGAAAGGAAAAGCCCCTTATGAGACGTACGGTATTAAAACTCCTGCTGAGGCCCCCTCGCGCAAAAAAAAAAACTGGAACTTCCATTTCCTCCGCACCTTGTAAGTTATTAAACTCTTCCAACCTAAAGAAAGTGTTAACACAACTGTTAATCTCTGCTGCTATCGCTGCAATCGAGGCTTGGTTAAAACTCCGCGTTCTAACCAAACTTGAAACTAAGAAAGAGAAGGAAAACGAAACGAAACGAAACAAAAAAAATACACGACCTCCCTGTAATTAACCCGTTTGGCAAAAAGAAAGATGGATTATTTATGAATCATGACTGCTGCTGAGGTGGCCCTGCCTCACCTGACGACAGTTATGTAACTTTTAAGTTAAAAAGAACTTTTACTTTGTAGATAATATAAATAATTTAAAAAATGAGAAAAAAAAATTAAAAACATTAAAAAAAGTTTTAAAAACTGTAAGATTGACTCGCATGTTTTTTTCTCCCCTGCTGTTCATGCTGCTGTCTGCACGATTAGTTTTCGCAAGAGTTACCACAAGTGATGGGGAAACCGGTCTTTATAACCATGATGGAAATGTAGTATCATTGAAGAACTTCCACTCAACCCCTTAGACGGCAGGGTAAACAACAACAAATACAAAGCCATTCATCCCAGCCATAGATCACCTTCATCCTATAGTGAAGTATTTCTATCCTGATGGGAGTGGTCTCTTCCAGGATGACATTTCCTCATCCACAGGGCATGAGTGGTCACTGAATGGTTTGATGAGAATGTAAACCATATTCCGTGGTGGTCTCAGTCGCCAGATCTCAACCCAATTGAACACTTAGGGGAGATTCTGTAGTAGCGCCTAAGACAGCATTGTCCAATACCATCAACAAAACACCAAATGATGGAATTTATCTTAGAAGAATAGTGTTGCATCCCTCCATAGAGTTCCTCCACTTGTAGAATCTATACCAGCACCCTATTAAGACACTTTATGTTGGTGTTTCCATTATTTTGACAGTTACCTATATTCAAGGTGTTGGATGCCTCAATGATCGGGTTTAACAATCAATACATTTTCACTACATTTTCTAAATATTTAAATTGGAATGACAATCCATTTCAGATGGGTTTGAGATGTTGGCATTTCCACTTTTGAATTCATGCCTGCGAGTACTAATAACACATGGTATTTGACCAATTCTTAAGACCAAAGGTTTTGATGCCTATCTGCTAGTGGGCAATCTGCATTTAGGACAAGTGCCTTTACTGATTGCGCCACTCAGGAGCGAAGTGGCCTTTCTAATACGGAAGGCGGCGTAAAGACGCAGCTTGTTGCAGGGCCTGAAGACCGGGCTCGCCATGGAAGAAGGCCCATGGAACCGGAGCCGACAGATCGGGCGGGTCATCTACCCCTTTTGCTTTTGGTTTGGGACTGCCTCAAGTGCCTGCACATTTTCGTTTTGGTTTACACACACATATACATGGGTACATCATATTAGGTTAGGCTCACCTTTGTCCTGAAAGCTAGCATTTGGGATGGGTTTAGGGGTGAAGTCGTCTCAATTTTATCTGAGAAGGGACTGAGTGGGTTCAGGTTTTTGTTCTAGGCTAGTGCTAAAACACAGAGGTGTTTTTGCTTCTGATTTTTCCCCATTTTTCTTCCAATTTAATGGCCAATTATACCCTGTAATTATTCGATTTGCCCTCCCCACACGAGTTCATTGCTCGTCTCTACGAGGCAAGCTAATTCTCAGAGGGCAGCGAACTCCGCTTCCTCCGCCCACCCACATTCTGTCACCTTTACGCGCTTCTCAGCAAATTTGTACCAGCTCACCCCCCCACCCCAAACGTCGCCCCGATTGGGGCTCCCCACCAAGTCCGGTAGTCGGGTTTCGACCACGACCATGATAGGCAGCTCACACTCGTAGGGACCAGCCAATATGGGTGCGTTAAGACAGCTACGCTATCGGAGGCCCCTCAGTGAATCTGGTGTTTTAATGCTGGGCTGGTACAAAACCCTGCACCCACACAATGGCCGTTACTGTAGAAGATTGGACACCCCTACTCTGAAGATCCAGGTGAGTGTGACTTTACCATTATTGCATCCGCTAATGCGTGTCCAACCCGTAAAATGAAGCCATTACGGCTCTGCATTGTGTCCATCTGGCCTTATGAGAGGGAGTCTGGTGGTGAATGAAGACCCTTCTGTGTCAGTCTCTTGACCCAAGTTGACCGCGTGGCACGTGATGGTTCTGACTACCCCCTCATAGCTCTGGGAGCTTGGGGTTGTCTTGGGTCCTTTTACAGTCTGACTGCATTTTTCACAGGGCTGCATGAAAGCCTGTCTGTGTTTCACATGTCACTGGTGAGGGTCAACGCTTTAATCCACTGCTGACAGTGCATTTTACATTGACATTGACATTTTAAGCATTTAGCAGACGGTCTTATCCAAAGCGAGTTACAAAATGCGCATTAATACATGGTAAGAACAATCATAGTTCGCACAGTGCAAAGCCCAACTGAAATACTCAGGCATCGGGGAAGCCAACACTTGGGGGCGCTATGAAACTTAAAAACGCACAGGAACGACTCTCCGTTAACAGACCGCTGGCTTAATATTTGTAAAACTTGGCTGTTTTTGCAGGTTGACCACAGGCACAGGAAGTGATGGGAAAATGGCCATAACAGCAAAACCTAATTTGTACAAAAGGATGGAATTGCCTGATATTGCCAGCATTTATGTTTCCTCCTGAATATTTCCTGTGATTGTATTTCGTGCAAAAATGGATCCTCTCATTCTTTCATAAGTATGAGTGAAATTGTTCTGATGGTTACCGAGAAAGGCCTGTCCTGTAATGCCTCTGTGCTGTTTGTTTACAAGCCGAAGACAATCTATTGGAGTAATGATCTGACAACTTGCATTACCTTTCACAGCAGTGGCCATTAATTGATATGCTTTTGGTTTGAACCATAGAACAGTCTTTGAAATATGACATTCTGCTGCTGACCGCAGCTCAGCAAGATGGTGATGTGAACACTGCTAGTCGTGAGGACCAGATACAGCTAACTGCCAAAATAAAGGAAACCCCAACATAACGTGTCTTAATAGGGCGCTGGGCCACCACGAGCTGCCAGAACAGCTTCAGTGCACCTTGGCATAGATTCTACAAGTGTTTGGAGCTCTATTGGAGGGATGCAACACCATTCTTCCACAAGAGATTCCATCATTTGGTGTTTTGTTATCGATGGTGAAAACGCTGTCTCGGGTGCCACGCCAGATTCTCCCGTAAGTGTTCAGTTGGGCTGAGATCTGGTGACAGACAGCCATGGCATAGGGTTTACATTGTTTTCATGCTCCTCAAACCATTGTTTCCACTCGTGGCCTGTTAATTGGGGGCATCGCCATCCTGAAAGAGACCACTACCATCAGTCTAGAAATGCTTCACAATAGGATGAAGGCGATCACTCAGAATGGCTTTGTATTTGTTGCCTTTACCTTGGACCTAAACCATGCCACCATGCCAGGACAATGCACCGCACACCATATCAGAGCCACAAGAGCCCCTCATTTCCTCAAGTGTTTCCTTTATTTTGACAGTTACCTGTATTTTTCGGAACATGAAGCCTACGTTTTCATACAATGTCACAGAACAAATACAGCCAATACCATGTTATTGTAACTTTATTTTAATGTTAGCTTTATTTAGAAAAGGTTCAAATGTACAGTTAATATAATTTAAAATATATGCATATATCCTATTCATTTAATAAGAACAAATGATATTTTATATGACAATAATGCATTAGGGTTGTTTTTTTTATTTTTCTTTGAACAAACAGGACAAGCTATTGGGGAGTTAAATTTGCAGTGGGGAGGTTTACAGTGCTCTTAATGCATATAGAATACACAGTTAACAGTATAGAGAAGGCATACATTCATTGTGTTGACTTGAGGGATACTGGCAAACCAGGATTAGGAGTGTCTGTTCAGGGGAAATGACTGCCCTGCCCTTCTGCTGATTGTACAGCTCTGACCTGAGAAATTCTAACTGATGGACACATAAATTGTACTTTTTAGAAACCAGGCTCCAATTAAGAGGATGTTTATGCACATACAAGAGATAAAGCTGACATAAATATATAAACAGATTCTCATGGAGAAACAAAATCCCTCAACATTAAATGTACATTATAAAAATGACTTTCCGTTGTGTATGAATAGAGTGTACATGGTATGTATGAGACTATATAAAATTTGGACTCTACAGAATATTTTACGGGGGAACGTGTGGTGCATGCTTCGGGGGCAAGAACGTTTTGCTATTCCATACTTAAAACAAAAACCATGGTTCTGTAGTTCTGTTAAGATGTGTGTACATAAGTATACAAGTCTACCAACATCGTCTTTCACTCTTTTGGATCAGACACCCCATAATATGTTGTCATTGTTAACAATTCAAGAGACCATAGTTATGCTCTTAAGTCCCTGTTCAAATGTCGGCACCCTCTCAAACTGAGTGGAACACTGCAACGAGGTAGTAATACACAGATACAGTTTGTAATGAAGAAAAAAAAGAAGAAATGTATTGAAGCAAGGTGAAGTATCTTAGCGAAATTTGCCTATGCCATATGCTCGATTTGTAAAACATTTTATTTTGTAATGTGGCAGTTTCAGACGTCTCACAGCCAGCTTTGGGAACGCTGCAGATATTGCACAAGTTCCACAATAACCCTGAGGTTTGAGGACAAGCGAGAAGTTTGAGCGAAGCGAGAATGGAGTGGCAGTGAATACCGTTCACCTTCCATTAAACGAAGAGCACGCCAGCACCTGGACCCGAGTTTAATACCGAAACACTTGCTTTCCATGAAGGCAGAATCAGTTCAATCCTTCCAGACACGTGAGGTGATGTAAATATTAGGGAGTGCTTCAAACATTCTCTTTATAGCCATTTCAAATTTTTTTCAAATTCATTTTGATCCCTTGCGTTATAATTGTATACTGTGTTACATACTTTTATTAATCATTTATGCGATCGTTTCCTATTCTACATTAGGTTAGTTTTTCTTTCTGAGAAACCCTCTAGCTAACTGACACGCTTAACTAACAAAACCATTGTTTCTCTCTGATCTTTTTTTTCTAGCACAAGGTAGAAAAAAAGTTGCATGCCACTTCATAGCAGGTGGATTTCCTCCTCGAGGGAAATGAACAAGCTTGTGCGCATTTCTTAAAAACAGGAAACCCTACTATGATAAGATGATATATGCTGAAAGACTTCACACAGTAATGGTAAGCTAGCCCTCTATTATTTGGGGTTTAAGAACAGTTAGTGTTAAAGTTGCAACAGAAAGAAGACATGCAAACATTGTATTACCAATACAGAGATAAGAGCTTTAACTGGAACATCCAAGCCACATTTGAACAATGTATTTA
The DNA here is from genome assembly GCA_029706075.1 of Aldrovandia affinis. NCBI lineage: Eukaryota > Metazoa > Chordata > Actinopteri > Notacanthiformes > Halosauridae > Aldrovandia > Aldrovandia affinis. The sequence goes on along the minus strand of JAINUG010000009.1, from coordinate 5,806,972 downwards.
AGAACTTAACACCCCCTCCCCTCCCCATAAAAAAAAAAAAAAACAGTAGCTTAAATGAACTATTGTGTTAATGCATACTAGGTTTCTTCATAAAACATTAATGCCATTAATTATCCAACCATTTTCTTTGGGAGCTATTGCAGTCATTCTGGGCAATGTGACTAACTTGTAAAACATATATAAACATTATATAAATAACTTGTATTATACTTTTATATAACAACACTACTGGGTGGGTCACAATCAAAAGTTAATATTTGATACTTGCCCAAAACAGCACCAGTAGCCCTTCAAAAACTGATATTTTAAAACTCCTGAAAGTAGGCAAGTCAAGTCTTCAGAGCGTTAAGGTGTCACATATAAGTATGCCACATATAAGTATAACAGTAGATGTTTACTTTCCATTTCATGCTTTTTGCCCTGTTAGGAAAAACAGGTGGGCAATAGGATGACTCTAATGCTTTATGAATAAGGCCTGTGTGTTTTAATGGGGTTATGAAACTGCTATACAGTGGAGGACACGTCCTGGGTCCCCCAAACCCCTGCGCTCAGCATCGTTTTGGCTCTGCTCTGCTCACTCGCCCCTCTCCGAGTCTATGACTAGCGCTAGCCTTAAACCGGCGTTTGCCTAAGACTAGTGCTAGCTGGAGAGGGCTATCCGAAGCATTCAGGTCAGGCCAGAGATAAAGGTTTTAAAAGCACATCCTCTCCTGAAAGACATATTCAACATTTGAAACGTGATACTAAAATACAATTTCAAAAAGCAGAGGGGAGGAGGGGGAGGAGGTGTGGCATCTTTAGGGCCCTTGAACAGACTAAAGTGGGCGTCAGTGTTTTTTTTAAACCTGAGGAGGACCAAATAGCCCTGCGGCAGTGCCATTCATTCACTCCCAAATAGCAACGAGAAAAATGACAAATGCTTGTTTGTTTGGGGTTTTTTAAAAAGGGAGAAAATAAATTTCATAACAATAGTATAAATGGTGAAATACATTCATGGGGGAGACTCGGGTGTGAGTCTGGAGTCTTGAGTCAGTGAAAGGCCATGTCCTACTCCCGTGTGTTGCTGCTCCTTCACAGGGGGCTGCCATCAGAGGAGCATGTACTGGTTGTCGATGGCTCTCTTGCGCCCCCTGTCAGGCGGCTCTAGCTCGTAGTCTGAGTCGTGCTGCGGGTGAGGGTGGGGGTGTCGCTGCAGCGGCCGTCGGCCCACGGACTCGCTCCGCCGCAAAGTCTCCGAGGGGGGGCGCTCCGGGAGGGGGGAGCTCCGCTGGAACAGCTGCCCTGAGGGGGAGTGTTCCGGGGTAGCCACGGGCGGCCGGAGGAGCTGCAGTGGGCCAGGCTTGGCTCCGAGCTCCAGCGGTGCAAAGAGAAGGGTATGAGCCCTGCGGGAACACAAGCAATGACATCACCCCACTGTGTTCGACCAATAACATCACTTTACCTTATTCAAAGGTATACGTACACTGGCAGTGTAATGTAATGGTTAGGGAGCTGGGCTTGTAAGGTTGCAGGTTCAATTCCCAGGTGGGGCACTGCTGTTGTACCCTTGAGCAAGGTACTTAACCTGAATTGCTTCAGTAAAATATCCAGCTGTATAAATGGATTGTATGTAAAGAAATGTAAACTGTGTAAGTCGCTCTGGATAAGAGTGTCTGCTAAATGCCTGAAATGCAAATGTAATGTAAATGCAAAGAATAACACTGCCCGCTGTTTTCAACCAATATCGCCACCTGACCGATATCACCCCCCTGTATTCAGCCAATATCATTAGTGGCTTTACTCTCCCGTGTTCTATGCTAGACCTAATAGGACGGTTGTTGTTTTTGTTAGCTGACCCTCCCGGTTCAATTAAGGGCTCATTTCACATGAAAGGATCTCTTTAATTAGGTGGCCGAGTTAAGCGACGAACACTGAGGTCACCACCTCACGCGAATCATGGGATCATTAATGACCACCAGGATGCAGAAGAGTCTCATCTGAAAGCCGGAGCTTCTATTGTACTGTGTACCCATTCATGAACTGTAGCACTTGTTTCTGGTTTGTCCAGAAAGAAAGACTGCCCCCTACTGGCCAAATTACGCAATTTCCTGCCACAGCTTGGGTTTTAAAAGGTCTTCTGAACAAGTCTGGCTTTATTTAGCATCAACCACTTGGTTAGAAAGGTGGTAAAACTGAATTTTCTATGCAGTCATCATTTGCCGTATACATTAGATGAAATCATAGTCGCATGCTACTCATAACACAGTCACGCAGTCATTCTCATATTCACATCTGCAATAGTTATTACTGAAAAAAGGCTTAAACTGCTTGGCACAAATTTCTGTTTTCTTCTCCTCCGTAATGAAAACGATGCTTTCGGCGAATTGGGTGCAAATGCTCTCCTGGAAGCAGACAGATTTTTCCTTTAACTTGTTTTCAGTGGCAATGAAACAAAATAAACTGTTTAGTGATAACAAATGAAGCAAAATATTAATTAAACTGCTGGACATTAAAATGATGGTCAGGCCCAGGCCCATTATTCTGGCTATCATGGCTAGAAGAATAAATCTTTTTGGAAGAGGGGTAATTGTTGGGCCATGTTTGGCAGAAGCTTCATTGATGAAGACTGCTCAACTTGCTGATGTTTCATGAGGAACAGTGGCTATGGTGATGTTTGCATGGTAGTCTGAGGGGAAAAAACAATCAACTAGGGGCAACTGTATTCGAAAGCCGTGTGTCCTGTTGTCTGCTGCCTGAATCTTTGCTACTGCTGCTGATCTTTGCTCCTGCTTTGCCTGATGGGATTACTCTTGTCGTTCGTGCAGAGTTTGAGCAGATTGTTTGTTACTGTTTCGGTCGTTGAGATTATTGTTGATTGGGTTTTGGCGTTTATCATCGGAAAGGGTAAAAAGATTTGCTCTTAAGGTTAACTTTTGTTGCCGTTAGGGGACAGAGGGAATTTGTCCCGTCCCCCCGTCTAGCTTCGGGAAGCTTGTTAAAAAGCTAACTGATCGGCATTACACCTAGCTGACGTGAGTTTTTGTGTGTGTTTCGCCCTCTCAGGAGCAAATCCAAGACCAGGGGAATATTTGATAGCTAACTAGCTTTTGTTTGTTGAATTTTAAGCGTTGAGATACAGCCGTTTTGGTTAGCTGCTGCTAGCTCGCTCGCTCGCTACAGGCAACTGGACCGAAGGTTTGTTAGTTAACTATAAGTAGGGGTTTTGTTGCCATTTTTTAATTTCTGCACCTTCCTTCCAAAACCACAAGTCCAGGTTCTGTGCTCATTGGCTTTGATTATAAGCAATTTTCGAATGGCAGCCCTACCATAAATCTCAGCTTTGTTAAGCTCACAATTTACAGTTTTATTCGAGACACGGAGGTGTACATGCAGTTCTGTGGTTATTTTTGAGGCCATTGTTTTTTTGTTTCTGATATGTTTCCCGTTTTTCACCAAATTTGGTAACCAGTTACACCCTCTATTTATTTCGATTGACCCTCCCCACTCATCTCTATGAGGCAAGCTAATTCTCATAGGGTCCGTCTATCCCTGTCAGTGAGCTTGGACTTGAGACCATTGTTCCTCTTTCCTGATGCAGTTTTTCCTTGTTTGGTGTATGCCATCATCATTTTCAACACTGTCCCCCTTGACATTAAATCATTTTTCAATTTATTTTAAGTTGCTTTAGAAACTCATATTAAAGTGTTGATTTTAAAATGACTTTTATAGCAAAGACTTATTGGTAATTGCTCTTGACATTAATATGAGAGGCGTGTAGATTCCTGTCTAATTTTTATTTCGTTACTTAAATATGAGTCAGTTTTCTATTTTCCATTATTTTGTCTACCCCCTGTGTGTGTATACACCGATCAGCCACAACATTAAAACCACTGACCGGTGAAGTGAATAAAATTGATCATCTCGTTACAATGGCACCTGTCAAGGGGTGGGATATATTAGGCACCAATAGGCGCCCAAGGCTCTTTGATGCGCGTGGAGAGCGAAGGCTAGCCCATCTGGTCTGATCCCACAGAAGAGCTACTGTAGCACAAATTGCTGAAAAAGTTAATGCTGGCTATGATGGAAAGGTCAGTCAGAACACACAGTGCATCGCCCCTGTCCACCGCGGAAAGTGTCTACAATGGGCATGTGCCATGGAGCAATAGGAAGGTGGGCTGGTCTGATGAATCACGCCATCATGCTGACCCCTGTCCACCGGGGAAGAGATGGCACCAGGACAATGGGCACGTGAGCGTCAGACATGGACCATGGAGCAATAGAAGAAGGTGGGCTGGAGGGGCTGATGAATCAAACGTTTTCTTTTACATCATGTGGATGGCCAGATGCGTGTGCGCGAAATAACCTTCCTAGGGGGAAGAGATGGCAATCAGGATGCACTATGGGAAGAAGGCAAGCCGGCGGAGGCAGTGTGATGCTCTGGGCAATGTTCTGCTGGGAAACCTGGCGTCCTGGCATTCATGTGGATGTTACTTTGACACATACCACCTACCTAAACATTGCTGCAGACCAAGTACACCCCTTCATGGCAACGGTATTCCCTGATGGCAGTGGCCTCTTTCAGCAGGATAATGCGCCCTGCCACACTGCAAAGATTGTTCAGGAATGGTTTGAGGAACATGACAAAGAGTTCAAGGTGTTGACTTGGCCTCCAAATTCCCCAGATCTCAATCCAATCGAGCATCTGTGGGATGTGCTGGACCAACAAGTCCGATCCATGGAGGCATCACAGTATGTGAGGCAGGCGTCATTTTTGTTTGAATATCTTCGGCGTTTCTTGTCATATTATGAAACTGAAAAAAATGCCAACTAGTTTTTGGAGTTGGAGTTTTTGTGGAGGAGAAATGAGGCGAGTTGGGCCTCGTGTGAGGCGAATGCTAAATGTACCACAAACCTTGCTTTTGTACGTCGAGGATGACGAACTTGAAGAAATTATTGGTAAGCAGTCTGACATAGAGAGTGATGCTGCAGACGAAATTGACGACCTATCTTTTGTCCTCGACAACGAGACAAAGTAGCCCAATACCTCGAAGGGTTAAAGGATCTGCTGCTAACGTCTTGGTGCCAGATACTACAGGATACCTTCAGAGGTCTTGTGGAGTCCATGCCTCGACGGGTCCGAGCTGTTTTGGTGGCAAGAGGGGGACCTACACAATATTAGGCAGGTGGTTTTAATGTTGTGGCTTATCAGTGTATATATTAGGCTTGGGCGATATCAGTTTCATGCAATCATCCTCATAACCACGCTTTTTTAACGATTTTTACACTATTTTTGGAAAATGATAGCAGTGTCAAATGTCAAATCTAATAGGCTAAAGGCAGAAAGACGATGAAATAACATTACTAATTCCCAAACTTGAATGAATTCACTGAAATATTCTATGTCAATAATGGACATTTACAACTTCTTGATTATTATCTTGACAAAACAATGTCTCAAAACGGTAACTATAGGCTATATATAGGCTACATTGTTATTTGCTATATTCATTATTTCTTTACTCTAATCTACTCCATATTCTTAGCCATTAACTGAGGCTAAACTAGCAATACCAATTATTATTATTATTATTATTAACGTTAGAAAAGCTTTTTATGTTGGTTTAAAAAAAAAGAAATACGAGCATATTCACTGTATTGGGCTTGAGTAGTGAGTGGTGTGAAGTAGAGACGTTGTCCGCCATACTAAAAGCATGCACTAATTAACGTTAGCCATAGCTATCCTGTCACTCTTAATTTGCAGGTGCAGAAAGCCAAGTCATGTGGAACACTGGTCCGACTTTTTTTCTCTGACCATGAAAGCAGTAGTGGTGCTGTTAAGCATTTTCAGTTGACAGACGGCATTTATAATCCCAGTTTAATTTAATATAGCAAGAAATGTTTTCACGGTTTTGAGGAGTGTACTGTGGGGAAATTTTAATACTGCGGTTAATGATATTAACGGTATGTCACCCAAGCCTAATACACTGCCTGTCCAAAAAAAAAAAAGTCACCACCTGGATTTAACTAGGCAAATAGGTAAGAGCCTTCCATTGGATAATTACTGCAGTGATTAATATGTTTTAGCTGGCAACAAGTTATTTAACCCTAACTGATGCAGTGAGTAGCTTCTCATTTCTTAAACAACCATGTCGGAAGACATATCCTGTGGTCGTGGAAAAGATGTTAATCTGTTTCAGAAGGGTCAAATTATTGGCCTGCATCAAGCAAAGAAAACAAATAAGGAGATTGCTGAAACTACTCAAATTGAGTTAAGAACTTTCCAACGCATTATTAAAACCTGGAAGGATAGTGTTGAACCATCATCTTCGAACAAGAAATGTGGTCGGAAAAAAATCTTGAATGATCGTGATCGGCGATCACTTAAACGTTTGGTGAAATCATATCGTAAAAAATCAACAGTAGAACTCACGGCTATGTTTAATAGTGAAAGTAAGAGCATTTCCCCACGCACAATGCGAAGGGAGCTCAAGGGATTGGGACTAAATGGCTGTGTAGCCTTAAGAAAACCACTTATCAGTGAGGCTAATCGGAATAAAAGGCTTCAATTTGCTAGGGAGCATAAAGATTGGACTCTGGAGCAATGGAAGGTCATGTGGTCTGATGAGTCCAGATTTACCCTGTTCCAGAGTGATGGGCGCATCAGGGTAAGAAGAGAGGCAGATGAAGTGATGTACCCATCATGCCTACTGCCTACCGTACAAGCCTGTGGGGGCAGTGTTATGATCTGGGGTTGCTGCAGTTGGTCAGGTCTAGGTTCAGCAACGTTATGTGCCCAAAGAATGAGGTCAGCTGACTACCTGAATGGCCAGGTTTTTCCATCAATGGATTTTTTCTTCCCTGATGGCACAGGCATATTCCAAGATGACAATGCCACGATTAATTGGGCTCAAATTGTGAAAGAGTGGTTCAGGGAGCATGAGACATCATTTTCACACATAGATTGGCCACCACAGATTCCAGACCTTAACCCCATTGAGAATCTTTGGGATGTGCTGGAGAAGACTGCGCAGCGGTCCAACTCTCCCATCATCAATACAAGATCTTGGCGAAAATAGATAAGATAATGCAACTCTGGACGGAAATAAATGTTGTGACATTGCAGAAGCTTATCGAAATGATGCCATGGCGAATGCGTGCCGTAATCAAAGCTAAAGGCGGTCCAACTAAATATTAGAGTGTGTGACTTTTTTTTTTTTTGGAGGGGCAGTATATATATATATATATATATGTGTGTGTGTGTGTGTGTGTGTGAGCATGCGAGTATGAGCAAATATAAAAATAGTCAGCACATACTAGCTCATATGTGGGAACAGGCCAATGTGTATGTGTGCATTTCCTCTTTTCAGTTCGCTCAGAGTTCTCAGAAGCCTTCTTAACCACCACCCAAAGAAAAACAGAACTGGTCAGATCCTGTGTTCGTGTGTGATGGAGCCAGGCCTGGATCCTCTCCATCCCTGCACACACACACACACACACCTGTTGTGCCAAAAGCGCCAGACTGCCTCTCTTCAGACACCCCCTGCAGGGCTTAGTGCACTGAATAAAGTCCTTCTTGAGCCAAGTACCTTCAGTACACATACTGGTATTATCACGTATCTGTGGTCATTTACAAATAATAGGCTTCTTCCCTCCTTTTTCAACTGGGTTCTAATGAGCAATGAAATCTGTGTGATTCCATATTTAACATCACTACACTGGAACTGACGCATTTAACAGGAAGAAACATATTTAGCTATAAAATGCAGGGAATATGTTTTCATGTATGCCAATATAGAGCAGACATTTAGCAGAACTACTTGGTGCAACATTAATTTTACAATACATTTTACACCATATGAGGAAAGTGCTGATACACTTTAAAGTGTTGATACATTGATATCGTATATCATATACTCAGTATAGACATTTGTATGTGTATTACACATGACTTGGATGAGAAAGTATGCAACTTTTTTGTGCCACTATAATGGAGCATGCATCTACATAATTGTTACTCAGCGGAGGGTGGAAAACCGGAACGTTGGATTTGTATTCAGTCAAATTCTCCCAGCTGCCAGCGGCCTGATCCAGGGCATTCCCTCAGCCAGGAGCGGAGCCATTCAGATGGGCGAAGAACACCCAACCGCATATTCTACAGACACGCTAGACACTCTGCTCTGTGTTCTTAACTCAAAGTTCGGTCTCCCGTTGAATCCGAAACATTCCAATTTGATACATCTTCCGAAAATTCAATAACCCCTTATTGCCTGAATTAAAAAAAAAAATTTTATTAATTTTTGCTGTATTAAGGTCTTAAGGGGTTTGAAGCTAATTTGCAGCAATCGTCAACAAGGGGTTAAGGAGTGTGATCAAGTTCAATACTGTGGCGATGGGCATTCTGTACTGTGATACAGCACCGGAGACTCCCGTTACAGACCGGAAACCGGTGTGGTTAAACAGCAGGTCGGGGTGAAGGGGTGGGGACTGACCTGGAGAGGGGGAGGTGGGTGGATGTAGCAGGGCGGGGGTTGGGGGGGCAGGGGTATGGACTCACCTGGAGAGGCTGGCCCGGCCACCACGAAGCTGGACAGCGTGACGTCACAGGCCGCTCCGCACTCCAGTGGGATGGGCGAGAGGCGGAAGTGGCTGAGCATTTCCGTGACGGACAAGAAGTGAAGGTGTTGCACCCGACACTGACCCCACTCCGTCAGTGAGAGACGCAGGTGCTGCAGGGGAGACGTGCACAGAGACGGGTTCAGCGCCAGGCCACTATAATGGGTAGGGAACTGGGCTTTTCACTCAGAGGTTCAATTCAATTCAATTAACTTTATTTTTCCGTTAGGAACTTGTGCCAATGCATATACACACACAACAGGACAGACAATAAAAACATTTACAACATACAGTGCAGCTAAAATAAAAACTTTTAAAAAACAGTCTTTAGTTTAAGTTTAGAGCAATTCAAATGTCTTAAAGTGCAATTAAAATGAGCTTTGATCAGGAGTTCAGGAGCCAGATAAAGGTGAGCACAAAGCTGAACGTGACCCGTTTGGTTCGACGTGTCAAGGATCTGTATCTGTGGCCTGAGGGTAGAGTTATATTGGTTGTGCAGGGTGTGTGTATTGTCCGTGGCAATTTGTAATCCCTTCCTCCTTGCAGGTCAGAGTTCTAGGTGGGGCACTGCCATTATACTCTTGAGCTTCAGTAAATATCCAGCTGTATAAATGGATTGTTTGTACGTATATGTATATATTTGAACTATCCATTTCCTTCCAACTGAATTTCATTTTCCATTCAATCATTTGTTTTGAAATTTGTTTGTTTTGTATTCGAAATCTCTCTGACCCTATATTAGTTGCAATTTCATTGTATAAAAAAATGCTACACAAATAAAAATGTATTTGTATTTGTATTGTAACTTTGGCCCTGGGGCCAGGAGGCTCAGCGTGGGGGAGGTTCACCTTGGCCTTGCCCTGGAAGTTGAAGGTGAGGACGTAGTCTCCTCTCCGCGTCTCGCTCTGGCGCACCAGGAACACGCCGTGGCCCTCGGCCCCTGAGTTCTGCACAAGGTGGGCCGCCTTCACCCGCGTGATGGGCCCGTGGAACCAGGGGTACGACCAGAGGAAGTGATCTGTCTTGTGGTACACTTGCTCGAACGGGACAAAGGGTGGGGACCCTGGAGGGGCGGAAGCGAGAGAAGCACCTCAGCAACCCACACCGAGGTCAAACAAGTATCGGAAATACTTTTAACTCTTTCGATTCGGGTAAAATTGGAAAAAACTCCTTCAGATCCCATTTTCAACAAAACATGTGAATGTGGTTCTCAATATTGGTAAAAATTGATGTTTCTTTAAAGATGGTCAGTAATGTGCAGGAATGTTACTGGTGTCTTAAGGCAGGCCACACTCATAGGGACAACAAGCTCAGCCGGCAGTGATGTCACCACCACTACCCACCTATGGGCTGCAGTGTGGTATAATGTTCAGGGAACTTTTAGGCACTTTTTACCTAAGCAGTTGCAGGTTTGATCCCCAGGTGGGGCACTGCTGTTGTATCTTTGAGCAAGGTACTTCACTTGAATTGCTTGAAATAAAATATCCAGCTACATAAATGGATTGTAAAAAAAAAAATAAAATAAAAGTAAGCTGTTTAAATCTATATAAAATACCTAGATATAATGTAACCAACTCTAACTCAACTCCCTCCGGACACCCAGCAGCCACTCCTAGTGGCCTCACCTCTTCTCTGCCCTGACCCCTTAGTGGTGGAATGACGACCTGCACTTGGTCAGGACCTCAGAATTTCTGCCCATCTTCCACAAGAGACTGAAAACCCACCTCTTCAGACTACGCTTCCACCGAATATATAAATGTGTTTTTTCAAATGTGCCAAAAAAAAAAAAAAACTTTTCACTCCCTGTTTTATAGGTGCGGTGTGCAGCTGTCTAGGACGGCATCTATTGTATTGGTGCTGTACTGATCGCTTGCTCTGGCTGTGATTATTCTTGCCATTTTAAATGCACTTAAGTCGCTCCGGATGAGAGCGTCTGCTAAATGCCTAAAATGTCAATGTAACATGAGGGATTACAGTACTCGATAGTAGATGATTACTACATATCCCATTGAATAATAAAACAGGAAGTGTGTTCATTTTACACACTTCTTCCGTAAACAGAACTAGAACGAAGAACCATGAGCATAGACCGCGCAGTGTTACATAGAGTAGCAGGGGGGACACACAGACTCATAACTATCGTTTTGTGTAAGGACAAGAGAGAAACGGTCCCTGATCGTGAAAGTAGACAGAAACTCTGCTGTTACAGCGGGAGAACACAGACAAAGCACTGACGTAAGAGAGCGCTCGGAATAAAGACAGGATGGGATACTGTGGAACCAATGAGGGCGTAATGCCTTTCTACTCAAAACCATGCGGGGGCAAACATCTTTGATGTGCCAGACACAGAAGGTGGTGCGAGGCAGTGGCCTTTTCTGTCTGGAATGGGAGAAACATGGGGTGGGATTGCTCTCTCAAAAGTCCCGTCCAAATCCCTGTGTGCCATAATGTACTTTGCACATACAAACCCATGTCAAATGTCAAATGTACAAAATCAGGGCATTAAGGATGTACTGGTTTTCAGGCTGTGTGCAAACAGCTGGATGGCCTGGTGGCTTCAAACAGATGTTATCTTAATTTCCCTCGCTGTCCACCTCAAGCTGATGTGTATGATCGTGTGTGTGTTCAGCACCTGTAAACCGGACCCCCATGGAACCCAAACCCACCTTGGCCCGTGGACTCAGAGCTCCCTCTCCGAACGCTGCCGACAGCGTCACCAAGGGGCGGGGTGCGCAGCTCCATATCCACACCGTCCAACCTGCCAAAACAGCCTGTTACACACCTCTAACGCAGCAACACACCACATAACACACCTGACTGGACACAGTTGAGCATTACACACTTTTACATTTTGGCATTTATCCAGTGATTTACACAGCTTACATGCAATCCATTCATACAGCTGGATACTGAAACAATTCTAGTTAAGTGCCTTGCTTATGGGTACAACAGCAGTGCTCCACCTGGGTACAACGGCAGCTTTTCAGTTACAAGCCCAGCTCCCTAACCATTATACTATGATGCCTTCATTATACTACGTACTGACTGGACACAGTTCACAATAACAAGCCTGACTGGAATGTGGGCACTGGCACACAGCTATCACAGTCTAACACAGACCTGAAGCAAGCGGCAGTCAACACGGCATCTCAGACTACAACCCAGCCTCGTTTTACACGCCTCACTGTGGAAGCAGGCAAGATTTCAGTGAATGCTACTCCTGTTAACCTGCACTCCACCATTGTGTCACTTACAGGGCTGCAAAAGCCCATTTGGACAAACCCATGCAAGCTCATTTAAAAACAAGGTTCAAAGAGACAAACAGGACTTGTATAAGAGCTCACTCACTCAAACATGGTTCATTCTATTTTCATTAATTTTGTGTCTGTCAGCGCTGGTCAAACCCAAGGAGGAAGTGAGAGTGAGAGAGAGAGAGGGAGGGAGGGAGGAACGGTGTGGGGACCTCGGGGGTAGGAGGAAGCGGCGTGAGCCGCACCAAGCCACAGGCTCAGTCAGGAAGCGCGTCTTGTAATTCTTGGAAATGTGAAATGTTACTGTTGCTTTGCCCCAAAGAAACACTGTGAGCGAGAGCGAGAGAGAGAGAGAGACAGCGATAGAAACAAGGCCAGATCAGATCCTGCTGAATTGCTGACTTGTGTTCTGAGTGCGCTCAATAACAGGAAGAGAGGCTTTTTCTTAATGCATGTTTCACTCGAGGTGAGGGCTTAGTTCCAAGTAAGAGGAAATTAACCACAGAAACACACACACACACACACACACAAACACACACACAAAGTGAATCATGACTGAATTCAGAATCACACGCTGACAAACATGCTAGGCTAGTTGGTAGCAACCCGGCTTTGTGTTGGAATCCCATGAAGCACGGGGAGGCCTGACTGCCCTCTGTGTACAAACGGCAGCAGAAAGCAGGAAGTGCGGCACCGGGTGGGGGGCTTCACTCTGTCCCTGCCCCCCCTTCCCCCAGCTGGGCAGGGTTTGAGATTGTGGGTGCTGGTTACACTTTCAAAGAGGCCCTCTGTAAAGGCCAGCTGCTAAACAAATGACGGGCGTCGATTTCATTTTGATCTTCAGTGGCACAAAATGCTAATCGCTGTGACACAACTGCTATACAGCACAGGGGGGTTTATTATAGGATTAGACTGATATAATTGACCAGAATGTTGTTACTTTAGACTCCAGTTAGACTGACAGTACCCCCAAGCTTCTCCCAGCTCTGTTACTGAGGGGATATACGAGCGGGTGTACTGTATGTGAGCGTATTGTGACGGCTCTCTGTCCCTTTTCTCTGCCAGTTTGTTCTCCTTTTTCTGTTTCTGCAGTGTGGCTAACAGCTGGCGGAGTAGTCCACTCCCACCCACCTAATTGTGGCCGATTGGGGACAGCTGGGGTCGGCCCCATATAAGGAGTGCTGCTTCCCCATTTCCTCGCTTCTCCTCGCTTCTCCTCGCTTGGCGTGCACAGCGTGGAAAGCCACGTCTTGTCTTGTGACGTTTGTTGTGAAACCAACGACTGAATACATTTGTTATTCCTCCAACCTTGACTAGTCTTCCTGGTATCATGTTTCAGCCTTGAGCAGGTCGTAACAGTATTGATTGGTCACACTGACTCGTCAGGATGTTGAATCCTGGAGATGATTGGACCCCCTGGGTTTCCCGTCTCCGGGCCGGAAGTGTCTGTGTGCGTTCGCTGGAGAAAGGGAGTCTGGCTGGAGCAGAGACTGAGAATTCCAGACATCTGCAAAAATGCCAAAGGTCCTGAGATTCCCCCAGCGTGACCTCCCCCACGCTTCCTCTCACCAGCGTCCCAGCGGCAGGGCCTCCCCAGTCAAACACTCACACACGCACACGCACACACACACACACAAACACGCACACACACTGGCAGGCGCATACACGCACACACACACAAAAAACACACGCATACACAAACACAGACGTACACGCGCGCACACAAACACAAAGGGATTTATGCTTAAACACATATACTGGTGCTTATACACTCTCACACACAGTCACACGCATATTCATACACCATGCACGCACAGACACACACACACCTTTTCAGTGCTGTCAGGTAGATGATGCAGGCGCTGCAGTTTCAGGTGGAGGGGCACAGCAGCATAAATCTCTTTTTGTACTTTGCGTTTCAAATCACGGTGACACATGAAGCAAAGAAGCAGCAGGTCACGTCACGGTCTATTCTGTTACGACCTCACAGAGCAATCAACCTCTGCACTCATTCTGCTGGGAGAACTCTGCAAACAAGCGCGCAAACACAGCGAGGCGTCCTGCTTCTCACCCATTGTTGATACATTCTTTAATCTCTGTCGTCCAGGAGCTGACCTGTTGGTCATTGTCCGTCTCAAATATAAAGCTACCCGGATAGTGATTAACCTGCGGAGGAGAGAGAGAAAGGAGGCTGTGAGTGTCGATTTCCCTTCTGGTTCATCTTGCCAACAGTTAGCCCATGCGCACACATACACATGAAATGAAACACACACACACACACACACACAAGTACAAACACATACCATACACAGGCACAAATGCACACATACATAAATTAACATACACACAAATGTAAAACACACACATACCATACATACACAAATGAACACAAACATACAAGCACATAAGCAAACACACACACACACACACGCGCGCAGTGGCGCATTTAAGGACTTTCATTGTTCCAAATTAAAACTAAAAAAAATCATTGATAAAATGAAATGAGAGTCTATTAAAAGTTATTTCAGTGAAAATATAATACTTGAACCTTCTGGATGACAATATCACACATAACAGCCACGTTTTTTCACCACAAGAGCTGTGATGAGCTAAAGGTAAACACTCGATATGTGTGGCTAGCTAAGCAAATATATCGGTCTACTAACGTTTCCAGTGCTTCGTCAAAAAATAAAAATAAATTCATTTTGAGTGGCTGTGCCAAAAACTCCAGCCTGACTGGGTATAGAGTGTACCTTTTCCAAGTAAGGGAAGTCCGCATTTTCGGGTACTTCCCTTCTAGTGGCTTCCTCTTCCTTCCTCCTCATCCCCCTTCCTCTTTTATAGTGACTAGGAATGGATGAGAACTAGCTAGCTCCCTGGTAGCAGGGGGGTATCAGATCGTTGGTACCAGTATGGCCAGACAATTACCCGCCAGCAGACCTCTCTTCCCCAATAAAACGTCAACATAAACGATTTACATTGATAATGTAAAGGGTGGGCTTTGGGGACAGTTCACCACACCATGCTAATGAAAGGCTAGTAGATTCATAACCGGCTGACCTCCGTAGCTAAGTTAGCTAAATAGCCGTTAGTTATTTCTATCGGGTCTCTTAAATTCCGGGTTAGTTCCCCTGTAAGAGATAAATGTGTTTGCAGAGCCATCAACACTATC
Source organism: Aldrovandia affinis (assembly GCA_029706075.1). Taxonomy (NCBI): domain Eukaryota; kingdom Metazoa; phylum Chordata; class Actinopteri; order Notacanthiformes; family Halosauridae; genus Aldrovandia; species Aldrovandia affinis. The sequence goes on along the minus strand of JAINUG010000009.1, from coordinate 5,791,957 downwards.
TATTTCTTCGCCAGTACCACACTGCTACACTAACGTTATGCTTGTAATAACGTAACCTATCTCATGAAAATGACATTAGCCTGACAGGCTGGCTAACTAGCTAACTAATTGACTCGTTAATCTAACCAGTTTGTTATAATACACACAATTATTTGCCAGAATAAGCAAGTGGATTAGGGGAACTAACGTTGTTAGACATTCGGCATTTGTCAGTAGGGCTGAGTACTGGAAAGTACCCTCGATACGATTTATATCAGGATACACACGCCGCGAATCAATACAAAATTCATCACGAATAATTCTCATGTTGAATAAGGATTCAATTCGGGATTCAAATAATATTACTAAAATATACTTCAAAGGAGAAAGTTGAATCAAAAGCCCATATTTTAAAAAGCATGAGTCAATTTTATATTACTTCAACTTTCTATTTTTTTTTTATTAAATAGAAATTTAATAGAATGGAAGGATCTTTGGCACCTTCAGGTTCAAGTTTAAGTAAAGGTACACAGACTGAACAACAGTGTGTAATTATGTAATCTTAACATTGCAGCATACATAAAATGTCACCCCGTGTAATATTATTACAGTTCCCATACTATGAGACCATAGTACATTTCAAATTTCACCATTTGTTGCCTTACAGCCTGAAATTAAAACATTAAATCAGACTTCTTCCATCTTTATTTACACATTTTACAACTTCCAAGTGAAAAACGAATCTCAAAATTTCTGAACATTAATTACAAATTTAAAAACTAGAATAACTTGGATTGCTATGTGTACACCCCGCTGAGTTAGTACTTGGTAGAAGCACCCTTTGCTTGAATTACAGCCATGAGTCTGTTTGGATAGGTCTCTACCAGCTTTGCACACCTAGATTGGGCAACGTTTTCCCATTCTTCCAGTTACAGAACTGTTCAAGCTCAGTCATATTGCATAGGGACCGTCGATGGACTGCACTCTTCCAAGTCATTCCACAGGTTTTCAATTGGATTTAAGTTATGGCTCTGACTAGGCCACTCAAGGACATTCACCTTTTTGTTTTTAGCCACTACACTGTTTCTTTAGTTGTGTGCTTTGGATCATTGTCATGCTGAAATGTGAACCTCCTTCTCAATTTCAACTTTCTTCAGAGGGCAGCAGGGTTCCTCAATAATTTTCCTGTATTTTGCTCCATCCATTTTCCCTTATATCCTGACAAGCTCCCCAGTCCCTGTTGACGAGAAACACCCCCATAACAGAATGCTGCCACCATCATTCTTTACAGTAGGAATTGTGTTCTTTGGGTGATGTGCTGTATTGGGTTTATGCCAAACATCACGTTTAGCATTTAGGCCAGAAATTTCTATCTTGGTTTCATCTGACCACAACACTTGAATATTCAGTGTTTTTTTTGCATACCTCAAACGGGACTGAATGTGTACTTTTTTTGAGTAGTGGCTTCCTTCTTGCCATCCTACCATCCAGACCAGAAGAGCTTTCTGTATTGTTGACACATGCACACATGACCACTCTTTGCCATAAAGTCCTGTAGCTCCTTCATAGTTGCCATTGGCCTCTTGGTGGCTTCTCTGATCAGTCTCCATCTTGCTTGGTCATCCAGCTTGGATGGACCTGGTGGTGCCATGCACCTTCCACTTCTTAATTATGGTCTTGACCGTGCTCCAAGGGATATTTAAGACCTTTGAAATCTTTCTATACCCATTTCCTGATATATACCTTTCCACAACTTTATCCCAGAGTTATTTTGAAAGCTCGTTGTTGCTCATGGTGGATTATTTACTCTGAAATGCACTACCCAGCAGTGGAATCCTCTAGGAACAGCTGATTTTATTCTGAAGTAACCAGAATCACTACAATTGAACACAGAATGGAGGCCAATTAGTTTGGTGTGTGATCTGAAAGGTGAATGGTTACCCCTGAGCTTGTTTACAATTGGTATGAGAAGCGGGGTGTAGACTTATCAAGTTATTCAATTTTTTTTAATTGTATGTAAATAAAGGTGGAAAAAGTCTGATTTAATACATTTTAATTTCAGGCTATAAGGCAACAAAGGGTGTCATTTTTGAGACAGGGGCTGTGTTCGAAACCGTTCCCTATTCCCTAAATAGTGCACTATATAGTGTGTTGAACAAATTGGCGAACACACTATATCAGGGGTGTCCAAACTTTTTCCACTGAGGGCCAAATACAGAAAAATATACGAAAGGCTGGGCCACTATTGGGGGTGCAGCCATGGTGTAGACTTTAAATGGGGACTGTACATACACAAATTAGCACATCAACACACACAGTACATATACCAATGAACACATAAACCTACACAAACACATGCACAGATATACACACACAGAACAAAGGCATGGAAATAAGCACATGCTTTAAATGGGCACTGTACACACAAATTAGCATCACACATGGAGTACATATACCAATGAACACATAAACCTACACATGCACAGATATACACACACAGAACAAAGGCATGGAAATACGCACATGCGGGAAACCACATACACATGGAGGCTGGACACATGGGAGGAGAAAAAAACACATGAAAAGAGAAGAAGGGAATGTGTTTTGGAATGGGTTTCAGAGCGCAGCCTGTCAAAATCTAAAAATACGCTTCAAAATATTTACAGTGGCTTGGACAGTTGCCTCTGAGCCAAGAAATATATATATTTTTTGGCTTTCCAAAAAAAACTTTCATGTAAAGAATGAGCTGTCAGACAGACAGCATAACATCAGTTATTTACCTATGTTGGTCAGGTGCCACTCACCTTTAAAACAAATGTGTTTATGTTGTCAGGCATCTCCAGACGGTTACAACGGCGGATCTCTGAGATGTCGGAACACCGCGCCGTCAGTGTGGGACTGGAGCCCTGGAGACAGACAGACAGACAGACAGACAGGGATTGTAAAAACAGGCAGCGATATGTCATGCACTTCCCATACAGGCAGAGTTTAATATCGCTCAAACACAAAATCCATTTCCTGTCTCTCTTTTTACACATTTCCAGCCAGCAGACTGCTGTTTCCCCTTGGCTGTCCTTTTTGATTTGGAGGCTGTTCCACCCAGGCTCTTTTTAACATTGGGCTCAGTGTTCATAAAAACGTTTTTAAAAGAATCACTGTGTCGGGGTGAGTTGGGGGGGATTTTGGGGGGATGTTGGTGGGTTGTGGCGTTGGGATAAATTCATCGAGTTGCATCTTTTAATTTTTCACAGCATTAATTTTAGGGAAAAGCTTTGATTGTGCAAGTGAGGCTCCAGACGGAACATGACTAGTCAGGGAATTGAAGCTTGAGCTCAGGCACGGTGACCACTTTGAACATCTGTGAACTGTAGAGTCTCCGCTTTGAAAAACCACTGGCATGCAACTCCTCCATCTCCACTTCCCTTTCCTCCACAAAGCGAGAGTGCAGCGCTGAGGGACGATCTCCCAAGATCCCCTTTTTCAAAGCAAAACTAAAAGATTAACAACGACGTATAAGTCACGCTCTTATAAGTCAAGAGAATATAACTCTTCCATTGCTCACAAGCTGAAGAATGGAGGAGGACGTGATGAAGTTCAGACAAACCTTGGTACCGTACATCATTTCTGTGCTGCAGAAGAATGGAAACTCTGGTGCATAAACACAAGTGGAGTGACAGTGGACATGAAGCATAACCAGTCAAAACTAAACCTGGACCTCCTCAAACAGCTCCCATTCAGATGCACTGCAACGCACCTCACGTTTTACTCACTGCAGATCTTCATTTCTTTCATTCACACTGAACACTCAACTCCGCAGACCATATTCATAAAGCGTTTCAGAGTAGGAGTGCTGATCTAGGATCAGTTTTTACCTGTCCATATCCTAACCTTATCCATTATGAGCTCAAAGGCCAAACTGACCCTGGATCAGTACTCCTGCTCTGAGACGGTTTATGAATACGGGCCCAGATCTTAACTTCTCTTAACTACACCGAGCGCTCGCTCCAGAAATGAACTCATCTTTCAGTCACACTCACATTAGCCTTCTGTTTATGTTCACAGTGGGGTCATCACCGGAGCATTGGTATCTGGTTGTTGGTGGCTTAGACATGCTATTGCCATAGTTGTCCCCAATTTAATATAATGTGGGTGGATTTTGGGACGCAACTGTGTGACCCCCTCAGGATTTTCACCTCTCCTCCAATTACAAAGTGATTGCCGTCAAAGCAAATATAGCGGCCTCCTCTTCCTCCTCCTCCTCCTCTTCACAGACAGCACTGACTTCTTTTCATCCACTTTGATATTCCAGACCTTCATTCCCAGGAGGTCTGTCTTACTGTGTTAGTGCAAACGGTTTGTTTGGTGTTGGTGTGTGTACTGTAATGGGGAGGGGCCGTGGTGGGTGGTCTGACTTTGCTGTGTGTCACCAGGCGAAGCTCCGTACATTTCCATACCAGAGGCCTGTGGAGGAGCAGGGAGTTCACTACAAACCTCCAGCTTTCCGACCAGAGCACCCTGAACACATCTATAAATCTCACATATGCACAAACACACACACACAGACCTACACACAGTACACACACCCACGCATGCACGCGCACATGGACACACACACAGCGCACACAAGCAGCTGGGCTTCAAAGCCTGTTTAAGTGATTGGTCCACAGCTTGTATCCAGACCTGACTGACTGAATCCACTTACACAAGAAAGAAAAGCCTATCATCAGCATTGTAAAAAAAATTAGCACACAACCGATGAAGCAGGCTTTCTATTCATGTATCAATCACAAAAACGGAGATACAAGGTTCTCTTTTTTAATGACGCCAATACTACATATTTGTTATTCTATCGCATCTTCCTTATTTGTATTGCCACTGAAAACCGTGGATTTTAGACCACATACTAACCGAGAGGCTATGGATCGACATAGCCTAATGCTTCACCAATTAAAGTGCTTACGTGTTTAAAAGTGTTTAAAATGTAACTTCTCCAACAATACATATTTTAATAAAGCTGTTCCTTATCTCACAGTTAGAAGTTATGTATGCTGCAAGCGAGGAACAGGACTGAAGGTGGAGAGATCATGTCCTATATCACACTGATGTCTGGGTATAACATTCCTTGTCTTTAATGCATAAGAGACTAATGGACACCTTAGTAAGTAACTGCTATTCCCTACAGTAAGTCAGGTTTGTTCTAACCCAAACTCCATATGATGTTTCAAGACAAGCTCATTTAAGCCATTTCACAGAAATATTAATATTTCTTGAAATTTTAGTTGAAATGGAGTGAAACAATTCTAAACTTTGCCTCCATTCCTCAGAATGCACTGCCAGGCTGGTTGAGCTACAGTCATCTTTTAGCACAAAACAAAAACTATATACTATATATATATATATATATATATATATATATCTTAGCTAAGTATTTGGAGCCTGTGTTTAACAGGAAGGGTTTGAGAAGGGTTTTCAGAGAAAAGCAAGCTAAAGCGATATGGTGAGAACAGAGGAGGTGGAGAAATGATTAGATAGCATAAAGTAGGTTAGGAAACCACAAAAGGATTTCAAATTAGCTCATGAGAAACAAGCAGTCTTTCAGTACGGATACTGTCCGTTGTATAGGTTAAGGAACAATTTCACAAGAACATTAGCTTTCTGATTAGAGATGTTTACTCTTTAAGTGAAAGGGGTTCTCAAAAATGTAAGTGAACAATACATATGAGAAAATGCTTAATATTGACATTGGCCTATGTCGCTTTGTTCATGACTTTGCTGGCTTTCTTTCTTATTTAGCTATACGTTATGGCAAAGTGTTGATGTCAGGTGCCATTAATATGCAAATAAAATGATTCCTTTTCATCTGCGTTCGTGACTATTTTGGAATCAATTGTTTTTACACAAAATGTTATTGGTCCCACACATTATCATAATCACAAGCTTGACCTTGTCTTAAGTTGTGCTTTTGATGTTGGTAGTGTTGTAATTCACTTTCACAACCCTATAATTCTTATTCCCTTGGAATTGCAATTGGCCTATCCTGTAAAAGCTGAAACTAGGTTTTATCCAAGTAGTATTACTGCCTCTACTGTTATACGTTTCAGTAATATGTTCTCTGACTCTTAAGGTAGATGCCTTAAAAGGTCTAGATGGTCCAGAAGCTTATAAGTTTGCTCTTTCCACAGCTGTGTCATCATTCTGATCTAATATTATTGAAGAGAATAATAATAATCCTAGATTTCTCTTCAAAACTGTTGCTAAGCTAACTCAAGCAGGAATTGACCCTCAAATTCCAGTGTCATGTAGCAGCAATGACTTCCTGAATTTCTTCAGTGGAAAATGTACAGGAATCAGAGGGAAAAAAACCACAAGCTACTACTCCAGACTTGGACAACATTATTCATGCAGAGTTGTCTCCTAGACACGAGTAACGCCTCAGAGTCTTTACTCCTACACCTTGGAGCCAACTAGTCGAAATAGTTGCTTCCTCTAAATCATCCACCTGCCTTCTACACCCCATACCTACGAAGCTACTGAAGGAGCTTTTACCTTTACTGGGAAAACCTATATTGGAAATCATAAATTCATCCCTATTATCAAGGTATGTTCCTAAATCCCTCAAAATGTCTGTAATCAGGTCATTACTTAAGAAGCCAAATCTAGACCGCACTGACTAGTTTATCTACAGGCTAATATCAAACCTTCCGTTCTTATCAAAGATTCTTGAGAAATGTGTTGCCCAACAGCTTTCTTCCTTCTTACAGGCCAATAATGTGTGTGATGTGTTTCAATGTGGGTTAGCTCTTGAGACAGCCCTTGTCAAAGTACTGAATGATTAGCTTCTTTCCTCTGACCACGGCTTTATCTCCATACTTGTATTCCTCGACTTAAGTGCTTTGACACAATAGACCACAATATTTTCCTAGATAAACTAGAAAAATGAGTCAGTCCTGCTGGGCAAGTGCTTTCGTGGTTTAATTCCTAAGGTAGATATCAATTTGTGAGCTTAAATAAGTCTTTCGAGTGTTCTATGGTGTAGCACAAGGATCGGTACTGGGTCCTTGCTGCTCTTCTTGCTATATATGCTTCCTTCTGGGGATATTATAAGCAGACATGGTGTAAACTACCACTGCTATGCGGATGCCACAACTTTACATTTCCCTTAAACACGGCGAAGAGGTCCAAATAAACTAGAGGCTTGTCTCATGGATATAAAGGCCTGGATGACCCAAAATTCCCTACTATCAAATTTGGATAAGACAGAGATATTGGTAGTAAGCTCTAAATCTCTGAGAAATAAATTCTCAAATTTTTCCTTAAATATGGATGGCTTCACTGTCATACCCAATGCGGCTGTTAAAAACCTTGGTGTGACCATTGACCCAGATCTTTCATTTCAGACTCACATGAATAATATCACAAGAGTGACCTCCTTTCACCTCGGGAAGATCTCAAAATTAAGAAAGATATTATCCCAGCATGATGCTGAAAAAATGATTCATGCTTTCATAACTTCAAGACTAAATTACTGTAATGCTATACTATCTGGTTGCACTACCTCTTCCTTTAGAAGTCTCCAGTTGGTACAGAATGCAGCTGCTAGGGTACTAGAATGTACTAGAACTAAGAAATGTGAACATATTAGTCCTGTGCTTGCCTCCCTTTGTTGGTTGCCCGTTAAATTCAGAATTCTTCTCCTGACCTACAAGGCTTTAAATAGTCTTTAGCTCCAGAATGGCTCCAGAATATCTTAGTGACCAACTCATCCCTTACTCTCCACAGCAATTGCTCCATTCACTAAATGCTGGGTATCTGAAAATTCCAAGAATAACAAAGAGCACAATGGGAGGCAAAAGCCTTCCCCCACAATCTCCCCTTTTATGGAATAATGTTCCTCTAAATTTTCAGGCTTTCAGGCTTTAAATCTAGGCTAAAAACCTACCTTTTTAGGCAAACCTATAGTTAAAGATGAGTAAGACGACTGGATTGAAACCGTAGAGGCATTTGGTGAGCTGAGCTGACGGTGCTGTCACCCTATCACGGCATTTGAAAGCTCAGGGTTAGCTGTTCTGTGCTGTGTTATGGTGCGTTGCCATTGCTTAGACTGCTGGGGCTGTCCCATGTTACACCACTGGCCTCATACCTCTAACATACCTAACATTTTATTATTATGACTCTAACCTATCCACTTTTTGTTCTCATCCCTGGGGCTTGTGCCCCTTCCATCAGCCCGAGACCAGGCCACTCCAGCATCGACCCTGTCCTGGTTCCTGTCAAAATCGTGATGTAGAATGGAGGCCTGGATGAATTCTTCGAACCTTAGACCTTCCCTCTTCTTAGGACATTTAGTTACCACTACTGACACACTGATGGCTGCGGAGGACGGGCTTCCCTACTAAGGCGGGTTACTCCTGAGATTTCTTCCAACCTGGGAGTTTTTTCTTGCCACTGTTAGCGTGTTTTTCTCTTCCCACTGGAGAGTTTTTGCCTCACTTTCTGTTTTTTTGGGGGTTCAGGCCTGGTATTTTCTTGTTTTTATATTCTCTGTTCACCCTAAAGCTTTTTTGTGACATTTTTCTGTAAAAAGGCTTGTACAAATAAAATTTAATTGAAAAGAAAATGGAATCGTTTCAAACATACAATTCCATGACTAGTGCCAGTAGGATTAAGCCTCATGGTTATTTAGCATAAACTAATATATACATACTGTATATATACACACACAAAGTGGGCACCCTTTTGGCATTTTTCACATTTTATTTATTTATTTACTTACTTAATGGAATCAAAATGGATTTCAATCTGATCGACACAGAATACTCTATAATGTCAAATAGAAAAACAATTCTAAAGATTCTTCTTAATTAATTACAAATAAAAAAGACAATAATTGATTCCATAAGTATTCACCCCCTTGACTTAATACTTGGCAGAAGCACGTTTAGCTGCAATTGCAGCTGTGAGTTTATTTGGGCAAGTCTCTACCAGCTTTGCACATCTGGACACTGCAATGTTCACCCATTCTTCTTTACAAAATTGCTCAAGCTGCTTCGGGTTGTATGGGGACTGTTGATGAACAGCAATTTTGAAATCTTAACACTAATGGAAACACCAAACAACATATGAATATGTATAAACTAATAGGAAGTTGGGGCACCCTTCGCTTTTAGACCAGCTTCAATCCTTCTTGGAATGCTGTTATACACATTTTGAACCAGTTCTAGTGGGGTATTGGACCAAATTCTTCAAGAAGGAAAGCCTCCAGTTCTTTGAGGAATGAAGGTGGTGGAAATCTTCTCCACACTCTTATGTTCCAGAACTTCCCATAAATGTTCAATGATGTTTAGGTCTAGTGAATGGGGAGGCCATGTAAGGTGTTTGACTTGGGAATACAGTATGGGACCATCTTGAGGAAAAAATATTTGCACCATAGGGTGCACCTGGTCGCCTAAAATGACTTAATATTCCTTGGCCGTAATTCTACCATGCAGAGTAGTAATCGGATCCAATGACTCCTATGAGATAGCTGCCCACACCATAACAGATCCAGCACCATGTTCAACAGTGGGTCCTTGTTTGGCGTATGCTGTCATGATTTTCGATACTGTTCCCCATGACACATTCAATCATTTTGCCATTTCTGTGACGGACGCACTTAAAATTCGGGCACCAACTATTTGACCTCTTTCAAAATCTCTTAGATCTTGTTCTTTACAAACTCCCATAGCGATTGAAAAACATCAACAAATTGGTAATTGTTATTGACCTCAATACGAAACACATTTTACATTACATTTACATTACACGAGACACAATGTACAATTTTTTGCACAGTTATAAAAAAACCCCATCAAATTTGCCCTGGCCTTTCAGGCCCGCTAAGTGCTACACAGATCACTGCCTCTGCCATGGCGGGACTGCATCTTTACACCCTGAAACCTGTGGCTGAGGTAAAGTCTTGCTGCTTTATCTCAGTAGGCTCTCTCTGCAGTACAGACACCCAGTTGAAAGTGACAGGCTTCTTGCGTCAGTGTGACTGGTCGTTTCAACAGACATACGGCGGTACACATGGGGGAAGAGGTGAGTCATGTTTCTGACGTTAGGGAATGCACTCTCGGCACATAACACGAGGACTACGCCCGTACGGCGCATCTTTAACCTCAGCCTTCTGCTCATTCCGAAAACTGATACCACTGTGATATCACTGTTATGTTTGTGGTTATGATATTGTTTATGCAGTATCGTTTTTCAATTTCAATTGTTTAAGTAATAACAACAGCTTTCTTTACAATTCAATTCCACCTTAAATGATGGCGCTTGTGCATTGTGCATTGTGCACAACACAATTGCCAAATAACTCGCGTTGCACAGAAAATGCTGACTCCTGTAGCCAATACAATAAACCATGTAGACCAATAACTAATTGCCATCCCCAGCAAACAAACACAATCATTTCAAACTTTATTTAAAGTTAAAATGCTAACAACACACCACTACATTCTCATGTGGCAAAAAAGCTGGCTAATTCTTGAAATCTAAAACTGAAACACATGAATACATTAATTAAATAATGAAAAAAATTATAGTGAAAAATCATAGATCAGGCATGATCCATCGGCTGGTTAATGGTGAATTATCACCACACAAAATAGTTGCTACGTTGCACTTTAGCACAGCGCATGGAACAGCTTATGTATTAACTTTAGACGTAGAGAGATCCACCCCTTTAAAACAGTAGGAAATTAAGAGACACTTTTACGAGTATATATAAAGTCAGTCACAGTAAATAAACAAAACATTAATAATGATGCGCCACATTACTCATCATCAGTCAAACATTTAAGGAAATGTGAAAATGTTTAGTAATCTCGTACTATTTAAACGCTAAACACTTAACTCCCCCACACTATCGAGGCTGAGAAGCCTGCCTGCCTGCGCCATAGCAACAGCCTATCCTGGCGTCCCCCCACCGGCTGTGTGCGGTAAGTTCAAGTGCACTGGCACTTTCACTTCCCTGGCATGGCCGGCGGCACCTCCCCTTTCCTCTACAGCACAGACCAACAACGCCATCTTTGCACAGAGACTCAAGCTTCCTGGCAGGAGGAGGTGACTGACATGCTGAAGTGATTAGCGAAATGTACATTTGGATCGACCATAGGTGTTATGTTGTTTCGTGTGTTGTTGTATCGTGCGATTGCCATGGACACTCAGTGTAAATTGTCCCGCTGACTTCTCTTGCCAGGTCTCGCGAAAGAGGTTTTAATCTCAATGAGATTGTCCTGGTTAAATAAAATCAACAAAAGAAGCGGGTCATGAGAGAGCAGAGCCCTGGGCCTGGAGAGACGTGATCCTGCCTCCTGAATCGCTGGGTTCCCCCCAGAGAGCAGGGGGAAAGAAAATCGCACGCCACAGTCACCCACAGCGAGAGAGCACGACGGCCAACTTTGTTTAGCCTGAACGGCACCACATATCGGGCCCCACGCAGTTTGGAGGAGCTTCAATAGAGGTTGGACTCCAGTGTTCAAAAGTCATCTCCAGCGAATGAGAGACACAGTCGGAGGCGTGCGCGTGCACGCCTGTCCAAGAGAGACACGGATTTCCCTAACGTCCTCTTTCAGCAAAGACGCTTCTGTGTGTCCAGATGTGCATCATTTGCATTTAGCGTCATACACAGCTTACATTCCTTTTTTTGTACATTTAATCCACTTATCCAGCTGAGTATATTTTACTGAAGCAATTCAGGTTAAGTACCTCAAGGGCACAATGGCAAGTGCCCCACCCCGGAATCAAACCTGCAACCTCCGTGCTACAAGTCCAGTTCCCTAACCACTATACTACACAGCCGCGTTGTTGTACGGACGGTGGTTCCCGCTCCCCTTTAGCTGAAGCACACGCTGCTCCTTTAAAGCCCCGCTCTCATAACCCCCATCCCCCGGCCCGGGAGGAGAGAGAAGTGGATTCCTGGAAGTTGAGTGAGCTGAAAATCCGCCAATTTGACAATCCGTGGGCTGGAGGAATTTCCTTGTTAATCCCATCCAGATTTTACACATCAAAAGATGGGCCTTTTTCTCTGTTCTCTTCTGCGTAATACTCCTGTGACTCCTGGCCCGAACCGAATACCATGGACTCATTGTTCAACAGCCCTCTGCCTAAGTGAATCTTTCATCATGAATACCTTTGGTCCTTTCAGATCTCTTCCAGGAGAATAAAAGGAAATGTTAAAAATAGAATGGGCCTTCTGTAATTTCACTTCAGCCTCCGCGAGAGTTGATAAGGTGACATTCCAGACAAACGTTCTGCAACTCCATCACGCTCATACAGTACTCAAGCAAGACCCAGCAATAAACTGTTAAGTCAATTAAATTGTTAATGGAAAATATCATGATGAGCAATAGCTCAGTTCATTCTTTTCCTAGGAGCAAACCAACGTGCAAACCAAGTTGAAAAATGTAGGCCCAAGGGCTGCTGGGTAGCTAATCCTGTTAAGACACAGTTCCAGTGCATGGCTGCGCCCCACGGTCTGGTATAGAACTCTGACTGTGCCAGTGCCGACCGTGGGGAGGTGCATAATAAGCCGTAGCGTTACCCGGGGGAGGGGGGTCATTCCAAATGGTAGGGTGTTCCCGGCCTCATTCTGCAACAGCAAATCCTTTGGCCAGTCAGGTCCCTGCGGTCCGCCTGCGCCAGCTGTGCATGACGTGCAGTCCCCTGGCGCAGGTCAGCCAGTGGACTGCAGGGTGAAAAGCAGCAGCAGCAGCTGCCTGCACTGCGCGCAGTACTCTGCGCCCTCCCAGATCAACAGAGGACACTGTGGGACAGATGGGACAGGTGTACAACCGCGACTGGCCATTCCAAACATAATACACAGTTGTTGGAAAAACAAAAACGGGTCTGAATGGGCATTGTTTACGCTCCAGGAACAATGGCGAGGACAGCCAACGATTCGCACAATCGGCGTCTTCAGAACTGTCCAATGGGCGTCCCTCTGGCTCCAGGGCTGTCCAATGAGCATCCCACTGGCCCTCAGTTGCTGGGACACGGAGACCGATGACTAAATTCCTCATCCTGTTTTGGGCAAGAGAATCCACTCCATTGTGCCTTCACTGAAATGTGCCATAAAACGCCCACGGCGAGTAAACACAAAGCGCGCTCACAGTTTGCGTGTGAATTCAGAGGCATCTGCTGTGCGCCAAGTGGGATGGAAACGGTTTAATTATAACGCTGTGGTTCAGTCCATTCTGAGGGACTTGAAAACATGCAATTTTGGGCTCCCTAGTTAAAGCACGGGCGTCTTAGCCTGTCCGAGTTTCCAAGTAATGAACACGTTTACCTGGGAAGCAATTTGGCTCGCATATCCTCCTGTCGACTGTGGATCTCGCCGCAGGACACACTGTTATTGCATGTTGAACATAACTATATGTCTTTGACACAGTGTTTACGCAGGGCCTGTTCACAAAAGACTAGGGGCCGAGGGAGCGGTTTGGTGGTGTTTTTATACTGTTAGGTGGGAAGCTACACAAGATGTGAGTTATATTTCAGCACATTTTCCTGATATCCGACAAAGGACTAGTTTACACTAACCTCTTCACTGTTTGTGGAAAGTCTTTCTCCTGGTTGAAGCTATTACGCTCTAGTTCTGGGCTCATCCTCGCAATTCTTCTTTCATATTTAATTATTTTATAGTTCATTTGATTAAGGACAGATGCATTTAAAACATTGTCACACTAAATTAACAACAGTCACACTTTAGCTTGCACTCATTTTCAATGTTTGCCCCTCGATGGACTTCAAATATCAGGGGAAAAGATCTGATAAGAGAAAAAACTAAACAAAACAACAGGACAAAGTGCATGAAAATGTTTATACGTGGCTACATGCTTGCTGTACTTCATATTTTTCATATTTTCAGCCAGTTTTCATATAAATCTGTTCTCTGGACTTCCCTCATTTGAAACAGTGAAATCATCAATATTTTTTTCTTTGTTGTTCCTGGTTCACAACAGTGTTGTGTTGCTAACATTGCTTTGCCAGAGTTCATAGAAGGTTCACATAGATTTCAGCTTGTGTCTGCTGTCGACTAGCCTAAACAAACACACATTCACCTGAAGCAGTGCTGTGGAGTGTGCTTCACCAGAGGATGGAGTTCTGTGGGGTGCACATATCCATGGTTGCCAGATGTGCATTTTTTTCTGCTTCCCCCCCGACTGGTTGGCTTTGAAAAAAATTTTTTTTGGTATTCTGTTTTAAAAAACATATTAATAATGGTTGCATATTCTTTTTTGGAGAAAAGTCATAGTTTTCAATTGATAAACTATTCTGTTGTTAAAATGAATCCCTTCTGTTAGGGGCCCAATGTTTGGTTTAAATGTTACCTAAAATAATTCTCTCTTAGGTCCCAGTTATTTTTCCATGAGAGTAGTTCAATAAATCCGGAAGAAAAAACATTTTTGAGGTTTTGGCCTTTTTTTTTTTCTTAGCTTAACTTGGCTTCAGACATCTGGCAACCCTGCACATGTTCCTCACTGTAGACATGCCTTGGCCAAAAAAAAACCTCCGTCTTTCACGCTCTCTTAAACCTGCTGCAAACAAACATGGGGCAGATCTGAAATTCATAGGTACATAAGAGAATGTTTTAGTTGTATTTGTGTGGCTGAAACTGTCTGGGTTTCTTGAAAACAGAGCAGGGGGTTCTTAAAAAAAGAAGCCAGGTAGACACACACACACACACATCTGTCCAACTTGTTTTTCAGGAAAATGGGGAAGGCATGCGAAGCGTGAACGGCCTCTGGGACATTGGCCCGAAGCATCAACCACCCCGCCCCAGTGTGGCATCGCAGTGCTCAGCACCTGCTCGCGAAACCGCCGGGCTCCTTCTGGTCGTCAGCACCTGCACCGGCTCGATTGGGTCCTCGGGATTACTCACGTTTCCCGCTCTGACACCGCAAACCGCTGTTCGCCGGGCGGCCGTGCGAGCGCTCCGGCCCCAGCTAAGTGCTCGAGGGAGGCTTGGCGGCGTGCGAGCAATCTTGTTTAGATTAGCGCCGTGTTTTCCCTCGCCGATCTTCAGAACCTCCGGAAGGAGGGGAAACCGAATGGGGCGAACACGGGTTCTCGGGAACATTCAAGTGCCAGCTGGGCCTGCTGCGTTTCGCACGCGCTCTCTCTCTGCGACGGCGACAAACTCCTCTGTGGATGCGTACGCACGCATGTTGGCGTGTGTGTGAGAGAGGCGAGAATGAGTTTGGGTGTGGGGGAAGTGCTCTATGATAGAGAGATAAGCAGCGCTGACTGAAATAGGCCCCCCCTCCCCCCGGTCCTGAGAGAGGGCGTGGCCTTGCTGTGGACCCCAGCAGTGACACACCTTCCCCCCCTCGTCGGCACCCCTCAGGCTGTTCCGCTCTGGATAAACGGACAGATAAACGGGCAGATAAACGGCCAGCCCGTACCAAGAACCCGATAAGCAGCCAGCCCGTACCAAGAACCCGGCCCTCTTTTTTTTTGGGTGCGACAAAAAAGAACTAGCCAAACAAAATAAGAGGGAAGAGAAAAATGAAAAAGTGCACAGCCAAAAGGCTGAGCGCTGGTCGGCGAAAGCTGGGGCGACAAAGCTGCTGTTGTTTGAAAAAAAGTTTCTGAATTCGAAAAGGCTCTTTCTGCACCAGGACTCTGTCTAGGTCCACTGTGCTCAAAGTTTATGTCAGATTTTGTATAACTGGTTTTGTAACATGTGTCAGCTGTAGTTTGAGTGGGCGGGCATAGTCTTAGCTTGGGTGGGCGGGGTCAGCCGTAGTTTGGTTCTGGGCAGGGTTTGCCTAGTTGAGGATGTCATTTTAAGAGGCAAAGGATGTGTTACTAAGCAGTGAATGCTGGAGTTTCATCTGAAACTACTCATAACCCATATATAGATATAGATAGAGAGAGAGCAGACATGTGTCAAATACATATTTTAAATACTTTAGCTCTTCAGAAATAAAATGTGAAAACACTCCTGAAGATCCGCGAGAACCAAAATGTACAATCATATGAAAGAAGAACTGTCTTATAAATATGGGTGCAACTAGATGTTTCCATGTTTCTTTTTAAATTGACTGTAATCTGCAGGAATTATACTGCTCAAAGTATTTCTAATAAACTACTTCCCCCGGTCTGCTGCTGACACCGTAAAAACCAGGATGAACCCAAATGAAACCAAACGTTTCCAAACTGTGCCGATATCGGTCTGCTCACCGTAATGCCTCAAGTGAGGGGGGCGGGATGGGATCCTGGGAGCTGATAGATGAAACTGCAGTATTCCGGCCGGTCACTATCTGTTCGCTCCAGGACATTCGGGAACAGGCAGCTCAGAGGAACGCCATATTTGGCTGCTCTGGCGGAGGGCGGGGAGAGCCCCACGCACACTGCGCACAATGCTCCATTTATTTCCTCGGAGCGCCCTTTCCGGACTCGTCCCGGCTGGTGCGTTGGCGTGCCGGGCCAGTCCCGTGTTCAAAGCTGCGGTCTGACATCCAGCACAGTCGGGACAAGGCGTATAAAGGGAAAGGCATACTCCGAAGCCCATGAGAACGCATTGCTTGACTATGCCATTCAAGCTGACGTGGGAGCGACCGGTAGAACGATACAATATACATTTGTATGAATTGACAGGAGGCCAATGCCCTCTTTGCATTTACAGGAAATGATTAGAGGTGAAGATAAACCATTGAATGGCTTATCGGCATTGCATGGCACATTTATGAGCACATTTTATGAGGAGCCAAACAAGTCCGCTCAGAAATCAAGTGGCTATCTGCCCAGACTCAGCAATACTTTCTTTCACAATAGTTTCCTATTCATTAACATCACTTTCGCTTTGACAAAGCGCTTTCATTTGTGAATCACGGCGGAATCTTATACAACGAGTAAGCCCGTGTGATGAAGCGCCAATGGGCGCTTCGCTTCGTTCCAGAGGCTAATCGACAATCCTCCTGGCTGTGGGCACACACAGCATTAGCGCAAGTCTGTAACACTTGCCCATGAGAAGTCAACGTCGAAAATAACTATGAAACGTCACATATCGCAGGGCGGGTTACGAGCCTCAATCCGAGTCGGCGTCGCCTTCGATAGCCGGCTTCGCGGTCAGATCGGCCGCGCGCTTTGACACCAGCTCACTCGCGCACAGCGCTGGCACAACGGGTTACAAAAGCACCATTGCTGCACTCGTTTCCCGCGTGCCAACGGGCTGAAAGGCCGACGCGCGTGAGCCAAAACAAAGGCCCGTCGGTGCCAGAACTGCACGTAGCGTACACATTGCGACACTTGTGAAATATGTCCGCGGGCGATGCCAGGGGAATGCGAGCGTGCGTTTGAAAAGATACTTTGCTCCCGTCTTGGCACTGCGTCGGGTAGCTGACGAAACCGTTCGCATGGCAAGGGGTGATTCATCCGTGTTAAAGACTGCCGGCTGTCGCGGGGGGGGGACAAGAAGAGGCCACACACGCCCAGAGCCACGCTGTGCAAATAAAGATGCAAAGATCTGAGTGCTGTGCGTCTGTTCCCATCCCTCCACCGGATGGGGGAGGGGAGGGGGGCATGGCGAATGCTTGTGCTCCCAGAGGCGCTTCGGGCGCCCGCCCCCCCTCTCTCCTTGCCCCCGGAGCGCTTCCCAGGGTCCCTTTCTCAGGCCGACCCGCTCGGCGACCCCCCACCCCTTGCCGCATTCCCGCAGCTCCTATGAGGGGTCCGGACGTCAGCGGGGGGGTTTCCCATGATGCGCTGCGGCCCAAATGATCCCGGCACGGGTCCGTCCCATGAGGGGGTGAGAGGGAGTGGACCTCACGAATGAACACGTCAGGGGAACAAACACACCTTTGCTAGAGCGGACTGCCTGATTATTGGACTTCATTCATCTGTTCATCCGTTACATTACAGTCATTCAGCAGACGCTCTTATCCAGAGCGACTTACAACACAAAACAGCATAAGTGCATCCACGTGAGTTCTAGGAGCAACAGTAACACAGATCTGGCCAACAACACTCCCAAACAAGTGAGCGCACGAGCAACGTCACTAAAGTGCTACTGCAAGATATCCATGTCAATTCTGCAATCATGCCTCAATTTGTAAATACCTAGATACCTCTGATACCATAGATACCATAACTAAGAAACTCCTGAACAGATAAGTTACATACATTTTTAACTTTTTCAAATTGAATGTTTTTAATGTTTTGCGTTTTATCCCCACCACACACACGCACACACACAAGTTAAAATGTCTCATTTATGTTAAGTGAGTCATATTTGGCTACACACAGCTGTTTTGATGAGCAGGCATGCTAAAATCACATCCAGGCCTCAAATTAAACATGTGAAGTAACCCTAAAACAGGTTTCGTAACTTGGCTCTTCTGCCAGCACTTCGCTACGGAACAGATTATACTAAACTGCGGTTCTCCAAACATAAAAAATCATAGCGTTCGGGCTCTGTAAAGCTGGTGTATAATGACAAAACTTCACGCTGGAAACTTGGATTGAGATAATTCAGATTTTCAAACTTGTTATTCACATTAAACTCAATGAACATTAAACACTCAACGGACTGAAATCTTGAAATGAACCTCATTTGAGTCTGACAGCAGCAAAGGCATAACAGCAGTGCGGAGGCCCGCTGTGGAGCTGCTCAGTTCGCTGGTATTTATTAGTGATCACTTTGCCAGACAAGTTTGGAACACAAACAGTGGGATTACATTAGCTAAAATGATTTCACTAATGACTAACTTTTATTTTGAACTTTATTATAGGATGGGAAAGCATATGGGAGCATAGCTCAATAAGCATCGTCAGGTTTTCCACATGGTCCTAATGCAAAAATAATTTGCTCAATATTTTGAGTCCACTGTGAAGCACGCAAGGAGTCTCCAGAATGTGGGTGGGCAAATTCTGCCTCGAAGGAAGCGGAGTTCACTGCTCTCTGAGAATTAGCTTGCCTCGTAGAGACGAGCAATGAACTCGTGTGGGGAGGGTAAAATCAAAGGGTGTAATTGGCTACCAAATTGGGAAAAAAATGTGAAAAAATTTGAAACTTTTAAAAAGTTTTAAAAATAATAATAATTTGAAAACATACTGCTGATCCCTGAGAATTTTAAACAAGACATGTTAAGACTTTTGTTCATAATATTTGTGTAAATAGATTATTTATTTTACAATTGACAGCAATCTACAGGGATATTACTGGTGTCTAATGATTAAAGTATTTCAAATAATTAGAATATCTGACCCAGGTCTGCACCATACAACCACCAAATATCTTTATTCTGATTCTTATTGTACAATTCACCAAATAGTAATGTTTGGTGTACCAGGTAAATTTCCCAAATAAGAGAGAATTCCCTCCACAACATATAGAACATAGCTGTGTGTTCTTCGTGTTCAAACATGTGTGCCATCAGTTCCTGTGATTGGGGTTGAAACCTGTAGGGCTGTGGAGACAAGCCACGCTTTGCTTACCAACACAGCAACATTCTGGTCTGTTTGCCAATTAGGCCCAAACATCTGAATGAAACCCGAAACCTGTGGTGCCAATTTAAGAAAACAGCTGATGCCTCCATCATTTCAAAGGCTCAAAGAGTTCAGAACAGAACACAGAAGAAGAAGAAAGCCTGTTTGAAGGCGTAGTAATGCAGGGAATTCACCTGCCTTGTTCTCTCTCTCGACAGCGCGAGTACTGCATGACGAAACGGCGCACGCCGGTCCGCCACAGACGGGAAAAATAAAGCGTTGATTTCCTGTCGAAAACCGTGAGCAGGGACTGCCTTCTCCCTGGGTGCGGCGGTTTCTACCCAAAACCCCCCGGCGTTCCGGTTCCTCCCACTGCCCAGGCCAGCTGAGGCACGGTGACCCCAATGCGGTGACCCGTTGAATTGCGCACCGCTACCGGGAAGCACGTGTTTACACAAGGAGTTGTCAACGCGCGGAACAGCTCGCCAGGTCACGGCAGCTCGGCTGTTCAAATGCTGATGTAGCGCCGGATACTCTGTATGCAAATGACAAGCCTAGATGGGTTGAATGGCCTCTCGCCATCATATATCCTTATATTATTCTTATAAAGTAGGGCAGAATTAACAACTACTTTTCAAAAGACTTGCTTTGTTATACTGTCCATGATTTGAATGACTTAAAATTGTAGATAATATATACAGTGCCCCTTTGAAGTCTACACCCAGTCTTTAAAATGTCACTTTTTGTTGCCTTACATCAGGGTTCCTTAAATCTGGCCCAGGAATCCAAATTCGGTCCTGGTTTTCCTTTCTCTCAGGTAGTTAATTGAACAATTAATGCAATTGATTGGCCAGTGTCTTCACACCTGACGAAAGGAAGGGTGGAAAAACAGCAGTGCTCGGTGATTTGAGGAACCCTGCCTTACAGCCTGAAATTAAGACATATTAACTCAGACTTTTTCCACCTTTATTGACAGATTTTACCCTACAACTTCCAAGTTTTTCTAGTTTTTTTTTTCATTGTTAATCAATGTTCAGAAATTTTGAGAATTTTTTTCACTTGAAATTTGTAACAAAAGGTGACATTTTCAAGATGGGGTGTAGATTTTAAAGGGGTATGTTCATTAAATGTGGAACGTTGAATGAAAGTAGCTTATATAGCTCACTTGTTTATATAGGCTACTGGTTGGTCATGTATACTGTATGCAGGCCTCCGTATCATGGCAATACAATATGGGTAAATATAGGATACATATAATATTATACCATTATAATATTATATTATATTTGCTCTTCCAATGTTTTATTGTGTTTGTCCACAAAACAAGCAAAACAGCAACCCTTTCCTTTATTGTCAATGGAGAGAAAAATCAAAAAACAAATGCAGCGACACTAGTGGCACTAGAGTCCACAGTGCTCTGAGGTTTCAGGTCTGAGGAAGCCAGACTAAAAACACTGCATCCCATGAGAATGTATAAAGAAGGGCTAGCTGTGTGACCGCGTGCCACACTCCCAGGTGGCACGCTCCCGGGCAGATCATGCACAAACTGTGGAAATCTGCGACGGCGTCTGAATCGCTGTGGCACGAAGCGCGAAGCCCAGAGCCTGCTGGGAACAAAGACCCTGCAGAGCAACAAAGATCTCTCACAGAGGCGTGGGGCTGTGTTGACCCCTCCGCTGCCCTCTTTAGAGGAGCACAATGCCGAGCTCAGCGCTTTCGCTCCGACCCCTGAAACGCTCTCTGGCCCTAAAACAACAGGGTGCCACCCGGCCCAGAGCCTCACACTGGAGATTAGACGCTGTGGAAATAATGCAGCCATTGGAGGAGCTCTGAGCTCAGGCGGCTGATATTGTGTACACTGGTAAAGCCCCACGCAGCGAGACTACATCAATGCAGACCATGCATGCTGCATCCTGTTTACGGAGTACAGATGGTGAACCACAGCACCGCGTCAGAGAGAGGGGGCCAAGTCGAGCGAGTAGCGGCTCGTTCCGCCAGAAGCTCAAACGCCATTCAGGAAACTTTTAACATCTTCATTTTATGGCCTTCTCCCTCTTTCACACTAATACGAAAACTACCAGAGGTTGTACAATGTAATTTTACATTTACAGGACTCCAAATCAAAAATTTCATAATTTCTATAATCGGCAACATTTCTATAATCGGTGGTGTGCGTCACGATTTCCCAGCCTGTTTGGCAAAGCTCTAATGTCTTTGTGGCCACCCATTCACAGACTTTTTATTTTATTTTCTGAAATGTATTTGAAATTTTGTTTGTTACGACGGAGGTCACAGACCAAGACGTCAGCAGTAAAATCCTGTTTTTGCAAGACAGCAGTCACTCTGAATTCCTCTCATTTATGCTGATAGCTTTGTGCCTCATTCAGTAGCACCTGCAAACAATTTACTCAAGTGTGCAGGTACTATTCCTCTAAAAAGGAGAACAACTGAAAATGTAACATCTTTAAAAAATGTTAAATGCCGGGATTATTGAATGAAAGGAAGGAATTCAGCATGAAAGAAGAGGTTTTTTTTCTCTTCAGTGCCTTTAGCTGGATTAGTCATCCTGGACCCCAGGGAGAGCCCGGAGTCCAGCCAAACATACTCTGTGTGTGTTAACCCTGTAGACCGAGCTACTGAATGAGCAACGGGTTAATTACATCTAAATTCTGTCAATTCAGGAAATTAATGGAAAAATGCCCAATCTCAAAGGATTGTTCAATTAATTAACTGAATTCCAATTCCAATGAATTAATTTCCTGAGTAGACTGAAATTAATTGAACGCCTCTCACAGCCAGCGGTCTTACCAATCACAATACCTGTCACAGCCACCAGTCGAGATCAGCCAATGCAAACATAAGAAGAATAAGAAGTACTTATGTGTATTAATGCACATCTTGTAAGTCGTTCTGGATAAGAATGTCTGCTAAATGCTTAAAATGTAAAAATGTAATGTATTCACCTCTTTAGAACAGCGGTCCTCAGAGAGCCGCAGGACGGTCGGTTTTTGTTTTTACCATAAACACCACAACTACTGAACAAAAAAACAGCACACCCTGCAGCTCTCTAGGACCAGGGTTGAAGACGACTGGTCTATAGAGTATCCAGCACTGCGCCAAGCCTGGACTTGAACACCCTGAGTGTCTCTGCCTGTACTACATGACTTGGCAAACCTTTCCACACATTGACAACTCTGCATGTGTGTATATATATATATATATATATATATATATATATATATATAATACAATACATGTCCCAATGCAAGCTTTATAGATATATATCAAAATACTTTTATCGTGCTGCTTTTGCGCTGATAAAATCCAGGCCTAGATACAACAATGCTGGGGTCAAAGTCAAGAGAAAGCCTTTCGTTAAGTAACACGTTTAACAAGTTTCAGATGATTGGAGTGCAATAAATAAGAAAAAAAAGCTAAGATCCTAGAAAAAAGTGGTGTCTGAAACTTTAGAACAAACAGAAAGATGAGCTGGGTGCAATGAGAGAATAAGAGTGGACTCAAAAGGGAGCCTTGGGGTACTTTTGTAAGGAGAGGGTGTCAGAGAGAGACACTGCAGGAGATGAATACAACCGCTATAACTGCTATCAAAGGGAAATTAAGAACGTGCAGTGTCACAAATGCCAAGATCAACAAGTGTTGAAAATGGGACACTGTGCCAATAGATGTGACGTACAAAATCCGGGCAAAAACTTTGCTGGAAATTACTGAGAAAGAATGCAACAGAGCTGGAAATGTGTGGAAAGGACTGAATAACATCCATCCTATTGCGCTTCACCGCAGGGCTTCTCTGTGGATTTGGGTCGTAGTTGTTCTTCACCACAAAGACTAACTGACACAGGCAACACACAGTCACAAGCAGGCGGCTCATGCAGTCTTTCAACTGCTCACTCAACCACATTAAAACAGGGCCCCATGACAAGGTAATGCTTAGTATGACACAAGAAAGCTAAATAAAAGAACACCAGCTAAGCCAGACGAAACATCCTTTTAAACATCATCATTTTATTATGAACAAGAAAGCATTCTGTAATATGCAATTAAGAATGCCTCATCTCAAATTCCAAAACCATCACTTTAATAGCACATAAATATAAAAGCTACATTTCAAATTTGGGATAGGCTATTTAAAGCTATTTTTGAGCAACATTGAAGAGCAGGTACTCATTATGAAAGCGTGTTGCAAGACGAGTTACACAATCATTATTAGAAGTTATGTAATTTCTCAGTTTTGTCAAAGGGGGACACAAACTCTTTTACTATTGCAGATATACAGAATGGAAACTGCCTTGTCTCATTTGAAACGTTGTTAGTGTCATACCGAAACGGATGTGGAGAGGGTGATATCAGTCAGTCTGTTTCAATATCCCCTTCCACACGGATCTGAATGCTCACCTCTGAGTTTGAGGCAAGTGTTAGAGCGATCATGCTTCAATTACGTGTTTTTGGTGCCAAACACCCGTACAAACCCTTCCCTCTGCACATCTTAATTGAGCCACTCATCAATACAGTGGCCCCTCGTAATTTGGCAAGTGGAAAGTTGTCGCAGTTTATCTGAGAATCACAAAGCCGTGAAGCCTGACTTTCAGCTCAGTACTGGGAGAAAAAAAAAGATCGATTCCAAGGTTCTCTTCCCCAAGCTGGGAGAACTATTCTGTGCAGTAAATCCTAAATGTAAAAAGTAATTGCATTCCTCCTTTATTTTGGGCAGCAGATCAGCGGCTCAGATGTGGGCAGTAAAGTGATTCAAATGACGCTGCACGTTGCTTGCGAGTGAGTTACACGGAGCAGATGGGGCCAATGCGGTTTTTCGCAGAATCACAGCCATATTCCATCACGCTCACTTGCGCTCAGAACCGGAGAGAAAGAAGAGCGTTTTTCCAGCTTTAAAGGGAAAAGGCTGCTAGCTTTCTGTACAGTATCTAATCATCGTTACCTTATCCCTGTGGTCCATGGAATTTATTGAACATTGAAACATTCCTGAAGAAAGGGAATCGTTGAAAACGGAGGCATTATTCCGGGCACTATACCGAAAGACAAAAGTGAAACTTCTTTTGATTCTAGTTTTTGGCTGGCAGTCCATGTCGATGGCACACACTGATTCAGCTCTGCGTGCCAAAGTGCATATTCTTCCAGTGGCTGCGGTCCAACACTGACACCTCCCGCGTTCCTGTAAACACTCACTAGCTGGGCCTCTTCGCGCAGCCTGTGTGCCAGGGCCCCTGCACACCTGGTGCTGCCCCGTCGTCCCCTCACAGGTGCTGGTTACACCTGGCTCAAATCATCATGCGTCTGAGATACTTTAACCCTTTACGCAACAGGAACAATCCTCGCAGATTGCTGACCGATTTTGAAAGGCAGCATCCATTTTCAGATATTGAGAACAAAATTCTTATTTCGTTCATGTTTCGTTGAAACTTCTTATTTTAAAGAATTCAAGGATGTGCAACCATTGTGGGGGCGTGAACTGAAATATGTATTTGCCCCAGGTGATGATCAGCTCCAACCGTGAAGCAAATCTATGCTACTGCTACCGTTAGGATTAAGGTCATACATGGGCAGCAGGCGCCTGGTCGTAACACGATGATTCAGTCCTGAATCCTGTAGTTTCGCACAATTCAACAAAGCTCTACCCATGATAACCTAATGCAACCTAAACCTTTACCCTAGGCCTCAAAGGTCTATCATTTTTATCAAGATTTAGAAGATAAAAATTTAAAAAAAAGCTGACAAGTGAGGGAGGAGTTTGAGTGAAGTCATCATTAAAAGCTGGCGAATGCTGTACAACAGCCCTACCCCATTACAAAACCTGTATCACAACACCTCTTCTGCACATCTCTCTATAAAACCTGTATCACAACACTGCTTCTGCACATCTCTCTACAAAACCTGTATCATAACACCGCTTCTGCACATCTCTCTACAAAACCTGTATCACAACACCATTTCTGCACATCTCTCTACGAAACCTGTATCACAACACCTCTTCGACACATCACTGTTACACAAGGCCTCAGCAATAAATGACAATAGATTTCCCACAAAAGCAATACATAAATGGCCTCCCGCCTGGTCCAGTGGTTACAACGTCCGACGCTGGCCACGGAGACCGGGGTTCAATTCCCCGTCTCGCCAGAGTCTACTCTGGCCAGGAGTGCCACCAGGGGCGGCGATTGGCTGTCCGCCCCAGGGAGCGGGGAGGGAAGCCGACATGACGTTCGCTGCGCATAAGAGTGGCCCTGTAGTACCGAGTTACAGTCGACGCCTTGGCGAGTGCCGTCTCGGAGGAGGCGTTACTTCGCCTTCGTCACTACCGGTCGCAGGACTACGGCAGCGAACTCACAATACTAGGGGGGGATTGACATTAAAATAGCGGGTCTAATTGGCTACCAAATTGGGAGAAAATGGGAGAAAATCTGAAACAAAATTTACATTTAAAACCAATACATAAATGAATAAACAAGCAAACAATTCGCCTGCTCGTACATTGTGTTCGTGTTGTACGTCTGACCAATCAGTGAATAGTGCGCTGACTCATTGTTGTTATATGAGCCACCCTCCTTACCCATTATTGGGTTGTCTTAAAAACACAAAAAAACTAAACAAGGAATTTGTTCTTGTTCGCATAATCTTTGACAGGCCTTTCCAACATTGTCATGAAGACTCTTTTTGAAGACTCTTCATGAAGACTGTAATTTTTGATGGTTGTAGATTTCCAGGGAAGTCCTGCCTGGGGGTTGTAGTTACCAGTCTATAGAGAGCCTTAATACTGCACTGCACAGCCTTAATACATATACCTCAAAATGATCAATACTGTACATTTGCCTTGTAAAGTAAAGCAATGGGACACAAGAGGTCTGTGACTATTGAGCATGGATTTTTATTGTACTATTTGGTACTGCGTGCAACTAAGTAATTCATATGCTGTAGAATCTATTCACTCTTAAGGGAGAGAAAACTCTTTAGTCTGGTAGTCCTTCAGGAACACTTGTGTTTATATCTTAGATAAACTAACACACAAGAAGTAATTTCATATCAATACAGCAGCACAGAGGAGCTCATCTTTTATTTCAGGGTTCACACACTTCCCTATACCACCAATACAAGCAATTCTCAAGTACTTACAAGGTCCCATTTCCAAAAATTCAGGGACCCTGAACGCGTACGCAACACGTGTGGGCATTGTTCACATACTCCACTGCGTACTTTTTGTCTGTCTGGATGTTTAAAAGCTACATCCACTAGGGGGCAGGTCAGAACTATGGGGCCGAAACTAAGTTGTCTCTGTCCGGCATACTTCGATGACTATACTTCCAATTCTGCACAACAAGGTTGTTTTGATGTATACCTTGAGAAGACGGCAGAAACAGCGGCAGTGGCACCAACACGTACATCGGGATGTAACCATGTATTGTCTTTTTTACAAGTTAAATGTCAAATAAGCTAAACTAAACTAAACGACGGAGATGGTATAGATGGTATTAGACCATTAAATGTATCCCGGCGTAACGACGGAGAGTATGTTTCTCTCATTCTACCGGTGAGAGAAATTTACGATGAAAAGCATCATCGTATTTCCGTATGTCCGCCAGGACATTTGATGACTTGCTTCGTCGGGTGTCCCTGCTCATTACACATAAAAACACGCACAGTGAGCCAGTGGCTGAAGCAGAGCGACTTGCCATCACCCTCCGCTTTTTTGCCTGCCCCCACAATTTATGTCGGTATTGCACCTCGCGTACGCGCAACGTTAATTACTTGAGGACGTACCAAAGTACGCACCCAACGACCGCAGCATACACGTGGCAGCCATTTTACATACGCGTATGCGTGTTTAATGTGAAGTGTATTTAGGCCTTAGCAAATGTTACGGACCATCAATAAAGCAATGTAAAAATAGACTGAGTACCCCTGAAAAGCGATGCTACCCCAGGATCTTTGAACTACAGCCCTTTCAACCCCCAATATAACATTTTGAACATTCCACAATGTGGATTCTGATCCAGGATCAGCTTCTAAGGGCATTATTTATATATAAAACATGGGCATGAGGCTTTTAAAGATGACTGCCAAAATGTCTCTACAAATAAATTGAAAAACATAACTGACTTTGCCAGAATTTGGTTATTTTCATGAATTTTCAAGTCCTTGACGTTACTTTTCAATTTTTGGGGGACTTTCAAGGAACCCTGTTATTTATTTAAATCTAAATTGTTCCACTCAAAATTAAACAGCTAAGGACTCAAAAGCTGATGGTGTTTGTGTCCATCCAACATTTTCAATCTCTATTGTCAGTAAAAATTTGAATCGATGTAAATTTTAAATTGATTTGTTCGACAGTTAGACTAACTGTAGCAGAGTGTGCGTGTGTCACAGACACGTTTTGCACAGAAAGGCATGCGGACGTCAGCGTGCAGCAGTGAACGATGGAGAGGAAAGTAAAGCTACAAACTCTGTGCGGATAATAATGAATTTCTGTGAAATCTGACAGCATTTTATCTGTGACATTTATCTGGTTCACACACGTTGTCTTTAAAGTTTGGACTTCCCTGCCACAAAGTTTCTCACGCACAAATAGTTATCAGAGAGCAAGCAGCTTCCTCTTTCTGTGAAATAACCCGTATGACTTTGCTATTGTAGTTCAAGACATTGTCTGGAGTCAGATTTCTCAATATCTGCACACAATGTGGTATGCTCAGGATGCATGCACATACATGCGTGTATCCGCACACACAAAAACACACACACACACACACACACACACACAAACTGCACACACACACACGCACACTCACTCACACACTGCATTCACACACACACACACACACACACACACATTTACACACACACACACACACACACACACACACACACACACACACACACACACACACACAAACACAAACACACAGAAACACAGCTGAGAAGCCCAGAAAGAGGATATGCGTCTTTTCAACCTCTGGCAAACTTAAAACACCCAAAAAGCTTCCACCTCAATACAATCTACATATCTCTATGTCAGCTATCACAAGGATATCAACATATTCAAAATCTCACACATTATATGGGGCAACTACTGCATGGTGAGGTCCCCCATAGGACACATGATGAAACAGACCCGCAGCTGCTATGCCGTACACTGTGCATGTGTGTGTGTATGCGTACGCGCATTTGGATATGTCAGTATGCGTTCGTAAGTGCGTGCCTGCACTCCAGGGTGTGTGCATGGTGTGTGTGTGGGGGGGGGGTACATGTGTGTGTGTGTGTGTGTGTGAATGCAGTGTGTGAGTGAGTGTGCGTGTGTGTGACTGCAGTGTGTGAGTGTGTGTGTGTGTTCCTCTTCATATCCTTCCTTTTAAGGCTGTTTTCTCAGCCTGAGCTCTACAGTGAGCAGCGCTGCCAAGATTCCAGTGCAACGGAGCAGCCCCACTGAGCACTGAGTGTGTGAGTGCTGCTCTACTGAGCACAGTGACTGAGTGTGTGCTGCTCTCCTGAGCACAGTGACTGAGTGTGTGAGTGCTGCTCTACTGAGCACAGTGACTGAGTGTGTGAGTGCTGCTCTACTGAGCACAGTGACTCAGTGTGTGCTGCTCTACTGAGCACAGTGACTGAGTGTGTGCTGCTCTACTGAGCACAGTGACTCAGTGTGTGCTGCTCTACTGAGCACAGTGACTGAGTGTGTGAGTGCTGCTCTCCTGAGCACAGTGACTGAGTGTGTGCTGCTCTACTGAGCACAGTGACTGAGTGTGTGTGCTGCTCTCCTGAGCACAGTGACTGAGTGTGTGAGTGCTGCTCTCCTGAGCACAGTGACTGAGTGTGTGAGTGCTGCTCTACTGAGCACAGTGACTGAGTGTGTGAGTGCTGCTCTACTGAGCACAGTGACTGAGTGTGTGAGTGCTGCTCTACTGAGCACAGTGACTCAGTGTGTGCTGCTCTACTGAGCACAGTGACTCAGTGTGTGCTGCTCTACTGAGCACAGTGACTGAGACTGTTAACCCACTTAGCACCACTAGCGGGCTCAATGGCTCAGCAACAAGGACTTTCAACGAATCGGATCTAATGAAAGGCAGTGATCGCTCCTGAGCCAGAACCGCCTGTCGCTTCTGAAGTAGCTGGCGCTTCTCAGGGAAAGGTGAGGCTGAACAAATGGATTTGAACCTCCATCACCTCCCAGGCAAACCTGGAGGTACTCTGCAGCCACACGGAGGAGTGTGAGAGAGGGAACGCCACACCCGAAAGCCCAGACTTCTCCACTCCACAGCACAGGACCGCAGACATGGGAAGCTTGCGCAAGGTCATTACAGAACAAGAGAGGCCATTGAGATCCTGGGCTAATGAGATCAGTTCAGGGATTTAAAAGAGGCCACCCATAAACGTCCATGTAGACCTCTGTGCCCTGATATCTGAAACTCAGCTATACTATACATCTCTGAGCAACTCTTCAAGAGTCGTCTCCAAATCTGCATCATCAACACCTCAAGACCACATTTAGGCACAGTGGCGCACTACAATGAGGTGCCGCTCACTTCAAATCGACGATGACAAAAACACAATGTCCTTTGAATACACTTTGACTTGCATTTGTGAAATACTTCAATCACTGTATAAAAAGCAAGCTAGTGTGTTAAACTCTGGTGAAGCTACCACCATTTTTCTCCGTTTTCATTTATTTTTTTAAAAAATGTGTTTCTTTAAACCGTGTTTTGCACCAGACGGGCTCAAGGCCTTGTTTGTAGCAGGTGGAGGAGCTCCAGCTGGTATCCCTCCAGCCCGGCCTGCCCCACACTACCCCTACTGTCTCTTAGCCCCCTCTTCTAGGAACCCGGAGGTAGGAGGACAGTGTGGAATTTGACCCATGTGCCCCATGGATTAGAACAAACATGTCACCTTCTTGAATAGAGTGAAAAAAAACCAACAACATCCACTCTTAACTCTGGTGGGTCTATTGGATTTGTGCTACAGTATTGCATTATTGCACTATGAGCGGACACACTTATCCAGAACCACTCACAAAGTGTGAGACATCAGTGTTACCATCAGGAACACAAGCACACGTCCGTAACGCCAGTAACTGTGCAGAGTATCAACCCGACAATGAGCTGATGAGCACCATCACTGTCGCTAGCACATATCCATATAGCTCCTATGTAGAAATGAAGCCACAATGCATACATTAAGTAACAACCAAGGATAAAACAACACAGAAAAGTCAATGACTCATTTCCACTGTGGTCCTACTGATCTCGGCTGGTCTTACCTTCGGCGGGTCGAAGAGCTCCAGCTGGTACACGTCTCCCCGGAGGCCCTCCTGGGCCCTCCTCACCAGCAGCCTGCAGCGCTGCCAGCGTGGCTGCGTGTCCGAGATAGTGTCGTCCACCACCATGTACCTCAGCTGGGCCTCCTTTGTGCCTCCCCGCGCCCCTCTCCGCTTCGTCCTCTGCGAGCGGAACCTGTTGGTGAGCCTGTCAAACCAATTGGAGGCCAGGGGCGGAGTCAGAGGCGGGCTCACAGGTGGGGTCCCGGGCCCTTCCTGCACGGTCCCGGAGGCCCCCGCCGCCTTGCCCTTGGGGTCGGCCTGGCCGCGCGGGAGCGCCTCCTGGGCCCCTTCCTCAGCAGCTTGCGCACGCTCTGCTGTATCTGGCCCATGGGGACGTGCGTGTCGTCGGCGGAGGGCGCGTACCGTTCGGGCGCGGCAGCGGGGGGCCGCGACACCTCCTCCTGGCTGCGGCTGCGGGCGGGGCAGGTAGTGTCGGCGGCCGACCGGCGCAGGGGCCGCTCGTGCTCCTTCGCGCTCGACCCGGCCGCCTTGGGGGAGGCCAGCACCCCCCGTGCGGCGGCGTCGGGCACGTCCGGCCCGCCTCCCGGTAGTCCGGGGCCCCCGAAAGCGAGGCGATGCGCAGGCCGCCCGTCACGGGAGGGGGCAGGGGAGGCGGCGGCGGCGGCGGCCCTTCCCCCGACACCTGGTCGCAGAAGTGCTGCTGGAACCGGTCGCTGAACTGCTTGGAGAAGCTGTCGGGCGGGACCACATCCTGGCGCGGGCGCTCGCGGACGAAGCTACGGTAGTGCTTGGCCAGTTCCCGCGCCGTGTACATGGCGTGCAGCTCACAGAAGTCCTTCCAGGCCCGGGGCTGCGTGGAGGCGGTGGCGGCAGGCGTGGTAGTCCCCTGCTGGGTAGTGTTGCCATTCATTGCAGTAAACAGCACAGCTGAGAATCACTGAATGGGGGTGTGGAGACGAGAGAAACGTCAAAAAAAAACAGATCACGGCCTCTATTAATATTTCATTTTAGGCATTTAGCAGACGCCCGTATCCACAGTTTTACATTTCTTTACATGTGATCCATTTTATACAGAACCTCGCTAAAGGGTAATATGACAGTTCACATGGGAACTGAATCTGCAACCTTTGCATCGCACGCCCAGTTCCCGAACCATTATACTACAATGCCGCCAATGGCCATTCCTTCCTCTTTGTCTTCTGATTTCAGAGACACTTGGTCAAAGAACTGGTGTGCTTTCACTTCCAGACCAAAATTTGCAAAAAGGATTACTAAAACAGGTTTAATCCGTCAGGCAAAATCTCCAGACAAAACCCAAGTTGGATCCACTGCTGTGCTCTTAGCTCCTCCCTTCCCTGTGCAAATGTGCAGAGGGGGTCTGTAGGGAGAATGAGTGGCTTCCATCTGCCCTCTCTCCCCGTCGCGTCGAACTGGGAGCGCACTGGAGTAACATCTGGAGCCAGGCCCTTTCTCTCAACAGCCGCGTAAGAGGAAAGGCAGAAATGATTCACACACTGAGCAACAAGTAGAGGAACGAATAACAAGGAATTCATCGATTCTGACTAATACCATTTCTGGTCCCCGGCAGGAAATAAAGCAAGGGGCGAAACCAAGAGTGTGATGTGTATCTTTTTTTCCTTTTTTCAGTTTGTTCATTTAAGCTTGCATCTAGATAAGTCATTGCCCTACCGCAACGGTTTGGATCCACTCCAAGTGAGTAAATCAAAATTCTCAAACGTCTCAAATATAGCTGCAGCGACACAACTCTTTGAAACATTGCTGCCTCTAGGTTAATATTTAAATTGGATTCATTTTGTGTGTGTGTGCGTGTGCATGGGAGCGTGTGTGTGTGTGTTCTTGCCCCCCTTTGGTTGTTAACATTGTTCTTTACGTAAATCCGTTGTAAATGCTTCAAATCTATTTTTTCTAAATCACTTAAATCGGACACAAAAAATTATCTTTGATGCTAACATCCCATAAACAAAGATCCCAACCCTAGTCTAAAATGAAATGTAAAGTAATGTGTCCTTTTGAAAAAAGGAATCAAACGAACGCAAAGGATTAAACTGCACTAATCATCAACATCAACAATGTGTAGATTAGGAGAGGTGACAGAGACGTATATAATAACAGAAAACTGAAAACATATGGCAATAACCTTCACAACTGAACGCCAGCTATGGGAAAAAACACTGAACAGACATTTTCAACAGACTAAAACCATACAGCTGGAAGGGGGAGTGCCTGCCCTTTCAAGAAAAGGGATTTGTAATAAACTGTTCCTCAATATAAAACCCAACAAGACATGCAGTGGGAAACAGAGATGCAACGGAGCACCAAAAAAAAACACACCACCACTACAAACACACAAGCACATTTCAAATATTAATGTATCAGCTGTAAAGAAGATCATTGCTGCTGATTACACTTCTGTAACTAAACTTTCAAACAGACCGAAGAGAGTCTGTACTCCCTCTCTGCCGCCATGAAACGGTTCCCTACTGACAGTGGAACCGAAACTGGCCTGGGAAACCCTCCATGTTCCACATCTTGTGAGCTCAAGCGGAAAAAAAACAGCCCTTATCCATTTCGTTGACCACAACGGGCTGCTTTCTTCATTATTCAATCGTAAGTGATGTCGGCCCAAGAGCAGCTGTTGTGTTTCTATGAGGACTGGGGGGGGGGGGGGGGGGGTGCGGTGGGCAGGAGCAGGGGTGAGTAATAATATCTAATCAAATAAAGTTTAGAACATTTTACACAGCATAAAAAAGAAAAACATTTATGAATGGAGCCCTTTGATGTGGCTGTGAATGGAGCACAGATTGAGGAAGTCTCGGACGCTGGCTTCTCAATGGTCGTTGTGGAGGCCTTCCTCTTAGAAACCAGTCTCCCTCACACTGCCCCCACTGTCTTAGCCACCTCTTCCGGGAACCCGGAGACATGAGGAGACAGTGTGGGACCTGACCCTTGTACCCCACTGATTAGAACAAACATGTCCCCTTCTTGAGCAGAGTGGATAAAAACAACATCCAGTCTAACCCTGGTGCACACAGGACTCACTGTGGAGGTGGGTAATTCTCGAGTGATCAGACGTTGTTCATTGCTCAATCCCCCTTTGTGAACTCCATAACATCTCTCCAAATCGAGGTTATTCCATAACACCATAATTTTGTAAACTCTGTATACCTCTCCAAATCAAGGTTATTCTATAACTCCATATACGTCTCCAAATCGAGGTTATTCCATAACACCATAATTTTGTAAACTCCATATACCTCTCCAAATCAAGGCTATTCCAGATCACAGTCAGGGCCACATGTTTCTGAAGGGTCTGACGGCACTTTGCTTGAAATCTTTCAAACATTTCCCGTTAATGCAACACTGTGCAATATACCGTTTTATCTTGCGTCATCTGTGCATGTTATCTGCACTAATTCATGTACTGCTTTAATACCACGTACGGTGACCTCGAGTGTGCAGAAAGCCTACTTAATAACAATAATGCATCTTGTTTATTAACAATTTTGAAAAAAGCATTTAAACCTACCCCTTCTCCATGTGAGCAGCGTTTATGTAAGAAAGGGGCGTACACTCGGCACACATTTTCAAAACACCAGAGTTCACACCCAGAGGCAGCACAACGTGTGAAAACAAGGGCCTGGTTATCGTTTTTTTGCATGGATTGGGTACGTCAGTAAGGGCATGGCAGGCACGTGCGCCAGACGGACATCCCCCCACCCCCAGTGCGCACGGTCCTGCTGGCTGTCGCTGTCCCGCCCCCCTCGCTGGCCCCCTGACTCGGTGCTTCTATCAGCACCCCCAGTGCACGGATGACTCAGCAGCCTCTGCCACAGAAGGGCTCACTTCCTTTCCTCGCCGCCCTGTTGTCACGGGTCTTTTCGGGCGATACGCTGGCCCCGTTCGGACTCCACAATGCACCAGAACACCAGCGCCACCCCTCGCTAGCTCTCTGACGCCCAGGGTCTGGCCCGTAATGACACCAGTCTATCTCGCCAGCATGCGCGTCTTTGTATATGGCATCACTGCGTTGCCCTTGGTATTATCAGGCCCTGGTGGAACCCCTCGCAGGGTGGTCCTATTTATATCTCTGTGCCGGTATCTGCAAACGCATACTGCGCAGCTCTGTCTGTGGCCCTGGGGCCCTGCGGCTGTGGATGTTCTGTGTTTCTGTACCCCCTGTGGCTGGTTCATTCCGCTGTCTCTTCCTCTGGGCCTGGCACAGACTCCACCCCCCCAACGCATACATAAATTCACTCACTTTCAGCATTTTGCTCAATCTCAGCCAGCAGAGACACTATGATAAACCTTCTATTTCCTGTAGAGTAAAAAGAAAAATACACACATATATATATATATATATGTTATATTGAATAATAATATTTGTTTTCATTAATGACTGAAAACTAGAACTATGAGGGACAGAAAATAATTTGGCAACTGTCTCTTTAAGATCTAGGCTACAACCGTTTTAATTCAACCTATTTGCCAATGTTTCAATCTGAAGGACGCTTATCACATCACAAATATGATTTCCTTCACTGCTGACTCTTCTCTCCAAGCGACCTGTACCTTTTTTAAAATACGGTACGAAAATCTGGAAGTCATAGCATTTGTAAACTAAAAATCTGTAATTGTTTGGGCTGTTGAAAGCAGCTGCCAAAGATTCACCAACACTCTTGAGGCTGTTCAGTTCGGCCGGTAAAGACACCCTAGCTAATCTTCCCACCGTATCACGTCAAAAGTAAGAATCACTTGAAAGACACACAAGCATTCTTCATGATATTCGCTGACCACAATTACATCAAAGTCAGACATTCAAGCAACTGAAACCAAAAGTTGTATAATGTATTATTATATTTAATTACGCAATTAGCATATTAGATACATTGCACACACATATACTGTATATGGTAGCAAACACGAATATATACATATAATAAAATACGATAAAAACAGAGAGAGGAATGAGAAACCACAAAAATCATGAAATTAAAAAACTAAGTGTGTTTGCCTGGGTTTCAGCAACACGGCCCAGGCGCAGGGCCCAGGCGGCCTAACTGCTTCAACAGACCAGAGTCTGAGCAGTGTGCAAATAAGCAGCGGTCTGACGAGTAACAACAGGAAGCCAGATGGTCTACCTGCAGCAACACGCTCAAAGTGCGGCTGCCTCTCTCGCGAGGTCTTTCACTCAGACGCAAGGGGCTGCAAGGGGGAGGGGGGGTCAAGCGCCATTTCACAATTCAGTCAATTCAGGACATCAACTGAAATCCAATGCATGAAGTGAAAAAACAATAGGGTATAAGCTGGTTTTCAGCCCCAATAGGGTATAAGCTGGTTTTCAGCCCCAATAGGGTATAAGCTGGTTTTCAGCCCCTAGCCTCTCAGTCCTGGTCCTGGAGAACGGCAGGGTATGCTGGTTTTTGTTCTTACACAGCATTTAATTCATCAGTTAAGCGGTCGACTACATAATTATCTCACCTCACCTGGTTACTTGTGCCTATATTTGTGGCAGATTTTAAGGCAAAAGCAAAAACCAGCTACACCCTGTGGCCCTCCAGGACCAGGATTGAGAACCACTGCCCTAGACACTTTTTTTCTCTACACAACCTGGTAAAAAACGAAACTAACAAAATCTGAAAACATACATCAACTGTTACACTATTATACAGTTATAATAAGGATGCTAGTTTTAGGAAGATCAGAACATGTGGTACTTTTCTACTTCCCTGAATTTTGAAAATAACTAGTGGTAAAACTTTAGATAACAGTGAGAAAAGTTAAGTAGGGGCAGAAAGTATTTTTTAGCATTGTATATTTAACTTTTTTTTTTTTGTTTTGTTTTTTTCCTCTCTGAAGTCCAAGATCTTTAAGTTCCACCACCTCCTTATATTCTCTCTGTATGTTTAAACACAAACACACCAACAACAACATGATACAATAAAGCAATCACTCAGCCAGGGAAACAACCAAGCTGCTTGTGTGGAACAGCTTCCGGCCTTTAAGAAAGAATAAAGCAGGGAAGCCGTGTCACAAAGGCACAACAATGGGCATTCGCTCAGCAGAGAGAGAGAGAGGGGAAGTGAGAGAGGGAGGAGGGAAGAGGGAAGAGGGAAGAGAAGAGGGTGGCTGATAGCCTGTGCACTTAACATTGGGGGTGGGGCAGAACAGTGTGGTACAGACTCTGTCCTTGAGGTCATGTGACTTGACACCCGGGAAGTGCATTCCAGACCTTAAAGAGGCTGACAAGTGACTCCTTTCAAAGCTATGCTAAAATGTATGTCACTTAAAGCAAAGAGGTAGACAGCACTGGTGAATACGAAAGTATCTGAAAAGAGCGGCTCAGTATACCACTGAAAGCGATCCTAGTCGAGACTGAAATTCCTCCAGAATTACAGGCTCCGGCTCCCCTGAGCCAGGGAGGGAGAGCTGGGCCGAGGCTACTGGTGTGGGCTGAAGAAGCGGGTGAACTGCAGACACAGACGCGCACTTCCCCGACTGCCAGACAAACAAACATCCTTCCTCTCGCGGGAGCTGGTGGCTCCAGCAGCACGCGGCGACTCGGTGGACGGTTCGAGCCAGCGAGTCGTAAAGCAGGTGCCACTGTCCTGTCACGCTCGTCCAACACGTCTCCAACAACAGGTCCTTCCACATCCCACCCTCTCAGGGTCTACGGCACACAACCCAAAAGATCAAAACGAAACTTACGCGGGAATGCCCCACCGTCTGGGGGTGGCGTGGGAATGCTGGAGCGTTTCCCGGCCGGGCCTGGGGAGGGATCCAGCCGCGCGTGACCGACGGTAACAAACACCGGGCCCCTTCAAGGTAGGCTCGTCACTGCAGCCTCCCCTACCGCACTGCTCTGTGTGTCAAGTTTAGAGCACCTTTCCGGGTCCATTTCCTGTGTACGGCATTGGCTTCTTTCAGTCTCTCTCTCTCTCTCTCTCTCTCTCTCACTGTCTCACGTGCGCACACGTCAACCCTTGAGCCAGTGGGACGAGTCACGAAAGAACGAAAGAAAGAGACAGAGAGAGGGAGAGTAAGACAAAACAAAAGCAACAGGAGAAGAAGAAAAAAAAAAAAAAAAAAAAAAAAGAAAACCAGACGGCCAGTCAGTCCTCGCAGGCGTGTAATTTTCCCGCGGCGTGTCCCTACACGCCCCACCACACGCCTCTCTCTTGCTCTGTCGCGCTCTGTCCCTCTTCGCTCTGGTTCACAGACGGGTATCGCCGTTCTCGTTAAAAGGTGCACAGAGGAACTGAAACTATTAGCTTTCCTGGCCTCATCCAAGGCAACACACAATTATTTTACCATCTAGAACCCCCCTTTGACCGGACAGTTAAATGTGTGATCCAACCGTCTCAGTGGTAAAAGCACAGTCTAGGACCCCACCCAGAATCCCTACGGCCCGTGCGCACTGCCCAGCCCACCACCCCCAATGCAGGCTCATTTAATACAGACACTGCACCGGCATGACATGCGTGCGGTATCTGCACTGGCTGGGTCTTTCCAATTCGGCTGAACGCTGTCGAGCTTGCTAAAGGGAACTGCGACCCTGCCGACATACGTGTGTTCAATATGCAAACTCACAGCTGTCGATGAAACCGAGAAGTGGAGAAGGGAGGGAAGGCCAACGCAACAGTAATCTTTGGATGTTCGCACGTATGCACACGCGCGCGCACACTTACATATACCCAGAAGCTCTTAAAGGTTTGGTCACACCAGCTCCTCCACTGGCACGTCTTTCACAAGGTCATTTGTGTTGGAAGTGGTTTGCAGCTAATCGCGTTTGCTCTGCTGTGTTACATGGGTTTGAGCAGGAGCAATGAAACTGTGTGTCTCGCACTTCCTCCCTCTTTAGCTCTGTCTCTCTCTCTCTCTCACACACACACACACACACACACACACACACACACACACACACACACACACACACACACACACACACACACACACACACACACACACACACACACACACACACACACACACACACAAACAAAATACATTGCTAGTTTCCCATATGCATGTTCTCACCCCAATCCCCATCGTTCCCCTTCACTCTCCCCAAAGACAGGGTGATGAAACAAATTAAAATGTATTTGTAAATTATTTATATTTTATTTTAAAGTGTGCGGAACAGGAAACAGCAAAAGCACAGGTCACACAAAAGCTTCTCTCAGTACAGAAATCCGGTCAGCCTCCCTCTTAAACAGTGCCTGTGTTCAACCAGCCAAAGACAGTCTGGTATCACGGAGTCACATCACAACACAATGTTCCCTGAAAGAGGGTCCACAAGACCTTGCAGGGAGGGGATTCTTCCCCTCCCCTTTTCTACATACAACACCACAAGAGTGGGCCTTTTTGGGCTTAACTTTTTTCACACTTTTTTTTTTTTTTTTTGCATCAGTGTTCCATATAGCTGTGCAGGGGTGCATTATGGGAGCAGATCTCCCCCCTCAGCCCCTTCCTGCGGGAATATTTTGAAACTCAAAACTGGCTCAGATCCAACAGTGTTTATTTCTAATCGCAAGAATTACACGCACAACAAGCATAAACAATGGGGTATCTGAGCCTGTGCATATAGGCCTAACGCATTAATACAGAAAGCCCACACACTGAAAATTAAATCAGGAAAGCTTATTTTTATTTTGCAGCTGGGGTGAGGGATTCCACTGCGCGGAGAATATTCCAAGCCGGTTTTCTGAAAGAATTTGACGTGGGCTCTTGATAACCGGAAAAAAATAAAAAATAAAAACTTTTTTGAACGATGACAGGCTGGATTGAAAAACTGAAAAAGTAGGTCAAACTGATTTTGAAACGATCGAGCGTTCCGGCTCGTTTCAGCCGGCCTGACTTCAGTTGCTCCCTTCTACTGCAGCATTTCCCATCTGCTGCAGCGCACATGTACATCGCCCAATCAGCGTGCCAGCAGCTGGAATGATAGAGCCGACTCGGCCCGACGGACGTTGGATGGAAGCGGGGATCGCAGCGTGGTGAAAAGCAAGGAGGTGCAGAAGGCAAAATTAGGCCCAAAGAAGCAACGAAAATTCCGTTTTCAACAGAAAACCATTAACAGCCTTTGTGATAATCACACAGTGTTGTTTTGTGCCAGGGGTCAAATTCACTGTCCTCATAAGCACATTATTATTGAAAAAAATGTTGTTTCTGATTTTTCTCCCATTTTCTCCCAATTAGCTATTTTTATGTCAATCCCCCTAGTAATGTGAGTTCGCTGCCGTAGTCCTGCGACCGGTAGTGACGAAGGCGAAGTAACGCCTCCTCCGAGACGGCACTCGCCAAGCCGTCGACCGTAACCCGGTACTACAGGGCCACTCTTATGCGCAGCGAACGTCATGTCGGCTTCCCTCCCCCTCCCTGGGGCGGACAGCCAATCGCCGCCCCTGGTGGCACTCCCGGCCAGAGCCGACTCTGGCCATAAGCACATTAAATGAGAGATTCCTGCTTTGCTTTTAATCCCCACAGGAGGTGAAATTACATATTTCTTTGTGTTTAATAATGCATTTTTCCAATCATAATTGCTACAAATAATGGGAAGCAGACCATTTTACCAGTCGCATTCCAACTGGTGTAAGTGTAGGAACTCATTAACATCTGAGGGCATGAGAACCGTGATTACAGCACCTAGCCAACTAATTAATTAACTTAATGCCTGGGCAGTTCGCGATTTAGTATCTCTTCTGGAATCAGAGGCTAACTGATATCTGTAGCGGACTTCTGAATTATTTTGGTGGTCTATTTTAAAGTGGATAAGTAAATATCAAATACATGTGTGATTTGTTTAAAAACATCCAGACATTACACAAAATGAGTATTTTATGTTAAACCACATGGATTAAATGCACAAAAGATCAGGTTTAACATGTACAAAAGCGAAAACATACCAGTCACATGACAACCATCAGCGTTGATGTAGAAAATAAAATGTAGCCAATCCTTTCATCCTCAATCTTTCAAACATCTGTTCTTGCAGTCTCTGAGTTTTCTGACAAAGGGTTGGGTGCGAAGAAGACCTATCCTTTACATCGCTGGAATGGTTATTAAAAAAGAGACAAAGTAAACAAATCTTGTTAATAGGCAGAAACATGGCCTTAAATTAATTACAGGAAACTGCACACTTTGTTGTATATGAAGCGAGGCAGGGTTCCCTGAGAACTCGAACACAATGTTAAGTCTTGTGAAGTCTTGTCTTGTGAAACAGAGCTGCTTTGTAAAGTCAGTCCGGTTTCATTCTCAGAGTGACTAAAAAAAGCCACAGCTTCTAGGCCACTTTTTCTAAAGGGTTTTAATCTCACACTCACAAACACACACACACATACACAAACACATATTATCGCAGTTTGTTTGACTAGAAACCCCAGGATTTTACCACAGTGTGAAAAAGAAGCAATACCTGATGAAAATATTTCCAGTAGATATTTTACTCACAAATTAAATCAGGAAGTGTTACCGATCGACAGTTTTCCCCTTTATTTAAACAACGTGAAGGATGGTTTTTTAGCAGGAGAATTCTTGGATCTTTAAACACTATGTTTAAGGAGATAACTCATGCATGTCTACTACCTGTACCCAGTTCCTCTTCCAGTATCAAAGATGTAAAGAGTTGGGAGTAGTCTCAGAAAAATGAACGACTCTACTTTCAGCAGCTTCCCCTATTTCTCCCTCTGTTTTGATCTGGTGCACATTGGGAATTATGTGTGACAGATCCATTGTGCAAGAGTTGGACTACAAACACCTTCATTCTCCTGACAAACATGGATCGGAACCTGGTCCGAGAACCAGAGAACTAGAACTAACTAGAAAAACGAGGGGAAAAAAATCTGAAACAAAATTTTTAAAAATAAAAGGTCATTCTTTTCAAGTGCGGAGTCCTTTTCACCTAACACAGTATGACAGCATTACTTACTTTCCATCTGTGTAGAGCCCAGAGAATACAAACACATATCACTGACTGAATCACTCATGCATGTTTAGAAGATTGTTTTTTAAATGAAAAAAATCAATTGTGAGAGTCGAGATATCATTCTGATAAAATTTCTAAAAAAATCTTTCTAATTCCTAACACTTACAAGTTTCCCCTACTGGCTTTGATCTCCATGTCCAGAAGACTATACAAAGTACCAATGTTGTTGCTTTTGTTCGGTTATTTCGTGATTCTTGCCAGCAACAGTGTATAAACCAGTAACTCACAATTTATAGCACAGCTCATGGATACTGTAACAAGTCTGTAGTTTTGCTATGTGAGATTTCCAGTAGCCTGCACAGGTCCTTTGTTAATTAATCCATGTCCACACACCCAGACATGAGAACATGAATTAAAACAAACTTCCAGTTGTATTGCAGAATGGACAATGCATTGTCAGTCATTTCAATCTTGTTTTAAACAACACGGATCTCTTTCAAATAAAATATGGCACGAAAACAAATTAAACTCTGGAACCAGGCACATAATATTACTAGCTAACTAACTCTACTAGCTACTTAACTTTTGCTTTAGAATAACCTTTACACAACTGCAACAAGGAGCAATCAAAAGAACTCTGGGATAAAGTTGTGGAAAGACACATATCATGGGTAGAGAAAGATTTCAAAGGCCTTAAATATCCCTTGGGAGCACGGTCAAAACCATAATTAAGAAGTGGAAGGTGCATGGCACCACCAGGACCTTGCCTAGGTCAGGCCGTCCCCGTTTAAGCTGGATGACCGAGCAAGAAGGAGACTGATCAGAGAAGCCACCAAGAGGCCAATGGCAACTATGAAGGAGCTACAGGATTTTATGGCAAAGAGTGGTCATGTGTGCATGTGTCAACAATACAGAAAGCTCTCCACAATTCTGGTCTGTATGGTAGGGTGGGGTAGGGTTACCCTACACTTGGAAGTCGTAGGGTAAAATGTGCAAATAACGGTGGAAAAAAGTCTGATTTAATATGTTTTAATTTCAGGCTGTAAGGCAACAAAAGGTGACATTTTTTAGATGGGGTGTAGACTTTAAGGGGCTGTACATCCATTAAATGTGGAACGATGAATTAAAGTATTATAGCTTGTTTATATAGGCTACTGGTTGGAGAACCGTTTTTTATTATTATCATTATTATTAAAATATGTACTCTACTATAGACAATGTCTAAGGCAAGGGATTATTCAATCAGGAACACATCTCTACTAGTTCAGTGTTAAAGTGACCTCTGTACACTTTTTCATTTAACGCTCCGTTTTGCTGGCACACATACCCGCGCTAAATGGGGTATTCCTGTATATTGTCAGTATTGTAAAAACACATCTTGTATCTCCATTTTTTTGTGTGATACACAAATAGAAATCTTGCATCATCAACTGTGTACTATCAATGTTTCGTGGCTCTGTGACAATTATGTTTAGTCAAGACACCATTTGACTTGTACGTTTAATGTGATGTAATAAAACAGTTATTTCCTGAAAACTTGTTTGTATGGAGACATGTTTTTTTATGCTGACTATACATACACACATACAAATATATATGATTATTGAAACATGGAAATTGCAATGTCAGTTAAGCCATGTTGATAAGCAATAAGCAATTTTTCTACTCTATGGATCCAAAGTTCAAAGAAAAATACTGTCATCACAATACATAACTGAAACTAAAAACAGGGATGAGGTCAGGTAGGGCGTCTTGTACAGTCGATAGTAAGTTCCTACACATTTAATTCAAGATCAAAGTGAATCTGCAATGATGACTGGGGGGGCAAGGGCTTGTGTAGTAAGTATACTGTATCAAAGCCCTGAATATTCAGGGGCCGCATGTACAAAGATTCCAAGAGTAGGAGTGTTGATCTAGGATCAGTTTAGCCTTTTAGCTCATAATGGATATGATTAGGATATGGACAGGGGAAACCTGATCCTAGATCAGCACTCCTACTCTTAGAATCTTTGTACATACGGCCCCAGATCTCCTGATAAACTCAGCACATCATTAAAATTGTTTTCTGTAGTAGTAGCCATAGCAGTAGAACTACATATGATAATAAAGAGTTTACCGAGTTCATTACATTTCAAGGGTCTTACGTGTCATGACGTTATGCTCCCGTTTTATCTCTCAAATAGGTAGTATGTATCTGACCACTGATACAATGCGGGAAAACTAGCGTGCATAACAACCGTGCGATGCATCGAAGTTACCTAAGCCTTCTCAATCATGAAAAACCTAGCTAGCGCTATATTATTGATATGACTGTGTGTGTATTATAAACGCATACATACACACATACACATACACATACACATACATACACACACACACACACACACACACACAATCCACCCACCCACCCACACCCACACACACACATCCATCCATATATATATATACCCAAACATAATGTGGGACAAACTAACCACAATTGAATCCAGTAACTATTAAATTAAATTACAGAAGCCCTCTCTAGCTGCCAAGATGCATAGCTAGTGAACTGCACTAATGTTACATAGCTGCATAACAACAAGAACCCGCAAATAAGGAATATACTGTCTAAATCACAAATTAGCCAGCTAGTTCAAACCAAAAAGCCCGATGGCATGACCACCTTGCTCAAGTCCTCATCTGACCTACGTTGTATATTAACGTTGCAAAATGTTAATGTGAGGGATATTGGAATAGGCTATCCTCACCATACAGCAATTAAAACATGAATGATCAGTTGCCTAGCAAATCATTGCTTAACAGGTAGTAACTCTCTCTCCTTCGAATACGTACACATTACACTTAAAGGCATTCCTGTCTCTCTTGATCAAGTTAGCAAGTATGCTAGATGACCCTTTAAATCGCCTCAATACAGCCGTGACGCGCCAGTTTATATTTAAACAGCGTTGACAAATAAGAAGCACTTTAACAATTAAACAATTACGAACTACGCTTATTGTCATCCAATTGTTACAACAAACGCTTTGCATTTCTTTGCCAACGGACTTAGCTTTGTTTCTTGCACACTTCGGGAGGAACTCCATACTTGAGTACAAGCAATATGACAAAACGCACACCAATTAGCAACACGTTATCAAGCTAGCGAGGGCAAAAGCCATGATGGCACCACATGCTTTTAAAGAAGCGCAATTTCTTACGAAACCACAGAAAATGGCAAAACGACGTTTTGCTTGGACACATAAATAAAAACACA
This sequence comes from Aldrovandia affinis, assembly GCA_029706075.1. NCBI lineage: Eukaryota > Metazoa > Chordata > Actinopteri > Notacanthiformes > Halosauridae > Aldrovandia > Aldrovandia affinis. The sequence goes on along the minus strand of JAINUG010000009.1, from coordinate 5,747,017 downwards.
TTTACCTGCCAGCCCAAATGCCCGTTACTTTCTCTCTCATGTTGGATGCGTGCAACAAGCCTTCACAAAGTTTCAGGAAGGAAACCAAGGCGCGGAAAAAAATACTTCACTCTCATCATTTCCGCTGTCAAAAAATGTGCCCCGACCCCCGTGCGATAGCGTGTAATTCAGTTAGCTAGTTAGCGATATTAATTCGAGAAAGTTGGCTAACCAACATCGAGCTGAAACTTCCAGAATTTCTCGTTGAACTTATTCAATGCGTTTGTTTTGTATTTCTTGAGGTCTATTCCATATTTCAATTAAAACCTTTAGTTTACCGTCGCTAGCTGGCTAACGTTACTTAGCTTGCTCCACGCACAAGGAATAAGAAACACCTGCACAACCGTGACAATGTGAAACTTTTTCCAGTTTTTCCAATTTCAAAATAAGTATCGTCGTACAGGGCAAACATATCACAAGATACCGTCATTGATGCATTGCAAGCAACCTTACATGGTCCTAATCTGACCCCTACCTGCAAGATTATGAATAATTATGACCTGTCAACATTGCAAGATTTCAACAAAAATACATGCTACGTGCTATAAAAAATACGTTGATGTTAATATTAAAAATAGTTTGACTTGAATACACTGTTTCATCGTTTAACTTATTAAATGTATTTATTTTGCAAAGTTTTGTGCAGGCTACACCATTCCTGAAGCAAGCTACATTACTCACCTGTACATGGTCTCGATAGCGGCATCTGGAGGTTCTCATCAGATGTCGAGTTGAGTAACGGCCGAAGGTTTTGGCTTTTGTTTTATTGTTCTATAGCACATGAAAAACATGGAATAAACATTCCAAACACCGAAAACATTTAGCTTATATCGCCTATACGTTTATATGTAACTTACTTTCTAACCTAGTTCGTGTGTCATATACAACTAGCTACCATATATGTTCAGCTTTAATATGGAATCGAGTACCACGATATTCAAATAATTAACAATTAGGAAGAAAACTTAGTTACTCTGAAGTTTCAGGTTTGAAAGTGTTGGCGCCACCGCTAGGTCATCGCAAACGCAAAAACAAAACACACTGCGGGGACCGAGGGACTGACTGACTGCGCATATGCGACTTCGACCACATCACTCCTGTCCTGGCCATGACCATAATCGCCACGCTGCGCCTCGTTCTCCCGCAAATCCCAAGACGGACATCTCCATTAGTGCAAAAATCTACACTGCCATTACATTACATTACATTACAGGCATTTGGCAGACGCTCTTATCCAGAGCGACGTACAACGAAGTGTTAACCGTAGTCAAGAACAGTTTAGCTGAAAGCCATCCTAGTGGGACGTACAGTTCCTGGGTGCTAGGAGCAACCACATAGTTAAACTAGGACCCTGTAGGTAAATCTGTAGCCACAATTCAAAGGTAGCAATAAAGCAATCAATGCAGAAAATAATGCCTAAGCCTAATACAATACATAAACAAGTAGACGTGTAAAACTAAGCAACTATGTCCCTAAGTTAACAAAAACCGGACTACGGGGAGAGGTGCAACCTGAAGAGGTGAGTCTTCAGTCGTTGCTTGAAGGTGGCCAGGGTCTCAGCTGTTCTGACTTCCACAGTAAGGTCATTCCACCATCGTGGAGCCAGAACCGACAGGAGACGTGACCGGGAAGCGCAGGTGCGGAGGTGCTAGGCGTCCTGAGGTAGCAGAACGGAGTGGTCTGGCAGGTGTGTAGGGTATAAACGTACAGAGAAGCTGGTAGTGTGTTTTTCTTTTAGATATGTACAAGATACTGTATATACAGTGGGTATAAAAGGTATTCACCCCCTTTGTCATTTTTGGCATTATTTTATTAGGTTTACATGAAATCAAAATGGATTTAATTGGGATTTATTGCCGCTGATCAACACAAAATACTCTATGTCAAATAAAAAAACTAAAGATTTTTCTTAATTACAAATTAAAAAAGCAAACCTGGACACTGAAAATGTCACCCATTATTCTTTACAAAAATGTTTGAGCTCCATCAGGTTGGATGGGGACTGTTGGTGAACAGAAATGTTCAAATAATTTCACAGATTCTCAATGGGATTAAGATTGAGGCCTGGGCTTTCACTGGGCCACTCTAGGACATCGATTTTTTTTAAAAGTTTTTAAACCACTCCAATGTGGCCTTTGCTGTATGCTTTGGGTCATTGTCCTGTTGGAATATAAATCTTCTCCCAAGTCTCTTGCAAACTGCAACAGGATTTGTCTATATCTTGCTCCATCCATTTTGCCCTCTATTTAGGTTTTCCAGTCCCTGAAACATCCTCATAGCATTAGGCTCCCACCACTATGTTTCACGGTGTTCTTGGGATGATGCGCAACATTAGTCTTGCGCCAAACATAGCACCTAACGTTGAGGCCAGAGTTCAGTCTTAATCTCATCAAACCATAGTATCTTTCTCCACTTGTTTGAAACTCCCGCACATGCCTTCTTGCAAACTCGACAAAATTGAATGTGAATTTTCTTCGACAATGTTTTTTTTGCCACCCTCCCAAAACATGCAGATTTGTGAAACGCCGGACTATTGTTGTCCCATGGACAGTTTCTCCCATGTCTGCCATGGAAGACTGTAACTCTGTCAGAGTTGCCATAGGCCTCCCTAACAAGTGCCCTTCTCACAGGGATGCTCAGTTTTGGAGGATGGCCTGTTCTAGGCAAATTCCCAGGTGTGCTATATTCTCTCCATTTCTTAATGATGGATTTAACAGTGCTCTGGGGGACATTCAAAATGTTCTTACATCCTTTCCCATTGGTGCTTCAAATAACCTTTTCTCAGATTTGCTTGGAACGTTCTTTGGTCTTCATGATGATGCAGTAACCGACTGTGGGACCTCTCACAGACAGGTGCATTTGATTTGAAACACCTTAATTGTACACAGGCAGACACATGTAACCTCTGAAGAAAATTGATTACACCAGTTATTTAGGCATGTCTTAGCAAAAGAGATTAATACTTATGTAATCAATTAGTCTGTTTTTGATTTGTAAATCATTTAGAAAAAGCTTTAAAGTATTTATTTCACTTTGAGATTTCGTATTTTGTTTTGATCAATAGCAAGAAGTCCCAATAAAATCAATTTGGATTCCGTTGGAAAATGGGGGTGAATGCTTTTTATATCCACTGTGTGTGTGTAATATATATATATATATATATACACCGATCAGCCACAACATTAAAACCACTGAAAGGTGAAGTGAGTAACACATTGATCATCTCGTTACAATGGCAGCCGTCAAGGGGTGGGATATATTAGGCAGCAAGTGAACAGTCAGTTCTTGAAGTTGATGTGTTGGAAGCAGGAAAAATGGGCAAGCATAAGGATCTGAGCAACTTTGACATGGGCCAAATTGTGATGGCTAGACGACTGGGTCAGAGCATCTCCAAAACGGCAGGTCTTGTGGGGTGTTCCCGGTATGCAGTGGTTAGGACCTACCAAAAGTGGTCCAAGGAAGGACAACCGGTGAACCGGCAACAGCCTCATTGATGCGCGTGGTGAGCGAAGGCTAGCCCATCTGGTCTGATCCCACAGAAGAGCTATTGTAGCAAATTGCTGAAAAAGTTAATGCTGGCTATGATAGAAAGGTGTCAGAACACACAGCGCACCGCAGCTTGCTGTGTATGGGGCTGCGTAGCTGCAGACCGGTCAGAGTGCCCATGCTGACCCCTGTCCACCACGGAAAGTGCCTACAATGGGCACGTGAGCGTCAGACATGGACCATGGAGCAATAGAAGAAGGTGGGCTGGTCTGATGAATCACGTTTTTTTTTACATCATGTGGATGGCCGGGTGCGTGTGCGTCATTTACCTGGGGAAGAGATGGCACCAGGATGCACTATGGGAAGAAGGCAAGCCGGTGGAGGCAGTGTGATCCTCTGGGCAATGTTCTGCTGGGAAACCTGGGGTCCTGGCATTCATGTGGATGTTACTTTGACACATACCACCTACCTAAACATTGTTGCAGACTAAGTACACCCCTTCATGGCAACGGTATTCCCTGATGGCAGTGGCCTCTTACAGCAGGATAATGCGCCCTGCCACACTGCAAAAATTGTTCAGGAATGGTTTGAGGAACATGACAAAGAGTTCAAGGTGTTGACTTGGCCTCCAAATCTCAATCCGATCGAGCATCTGTGAGATGTGCTGGACCAACAAGTCCGATCCATGGAGGCATCACCTCGCAACCTAAAGGACTAAAGGATCTGCTGCTAACGTCTTGGTACCAGATACCACAGGACACCTTCAGAGGTCTTGTGGAGTCCATGCCTCGACGGGTCAGAGCTGTTTTGATGGCACAAGGGGGACTACACAATATTAGGCCAGTGGTTTTAATGTTGTGGCTGATCGGTGTATATACATTTTAAAATATTAAATTATACACACATACTCTTGGTTCAAACCTTTTTAATACACTGTAGTCACTTCAGTGAACACCTTGAAATGAAACTGATTACAACATCAAGGAAACTGGCCATGTTCCACCTTATTTCATTGATCCACTGGCCTTTCAATGTTTTTCATTCTTTCAAGGTTTCAGGTTAACCATTACTATTACTATTACTATTGGTATCTCTTGGAGAACCGTCTCAGAAATTTCTTTCCATAGCCTCAAACTGATGATTTAGAGGATTTTTATTGTCAACCATGGTATTTTAAAAATCAAATTCAAAACAATAAAATCCCATGATGTATGGTTTAGGGTCCAATTGATTGACACCTGAGAAGGCCCCAGAGTGGTCAGCAGACAGACCCTGTTGTTTGGGGTGTTGCAAGCTTGATTTGGGTCTCTGGGTTATCCATCAACCCCACACAAGTGTGGATGTACTACTAAATCCACAATTATTTTGGGCTGAACATTCAGACATAAACAGGCATCTCTTGTGTTGGCTGATACCCTCTAAGGAACAAAATAGCCATGTCAGGGCTTTGTTTAACCAGGGTTCTCCTGAAACAAGAAAAACAACAAGAATATAAAATGGCAAACACATTTCTAAGCTGACGTGGCTGATGAGCCCCCTGGGGTTTTGTAGAAACGGCCAGCGCTCACACCACAAAGTGCTACCAGGCTCACCACCACACCACTGTCTAGGGAGGCGCCAAACCCCCTGAAACTCAGGACCGTTGGGGTTTTTCAGACATGTACCTATTAACACAGGGGAAAAAGGCTATAAAGCAACAGCGAAATACAAAAATTAAACTCAACCCTTTCTCCTGAACCCAACGTGCCAGTCTCTGTCCCCCTACTTCACGTACCATCACAGGAACTCGATCTGTTGACAGCTTAAAACGAGAGGGTTCCATCTGCTATTTTTTGTCAAAAATGAGCATAAAACATTGCTTTGTTAGGTCCTTTTGCTGTACAAGAGGTTAGACATCTGAAATTACTGTTATATACTGTACATGTTAAGACTTGCATAATAGTAATACAAAACAACATTGTGATATGGGACATGAAAGTTCTATAGTGCGTTATTTCCAAACTAGTTTCTGCAGATAGAACCCAGTTATTCTAAGCTCTTCTAAGCCATGCGATCTGATATATCGCCCTACCTATCATATATATATTTATATGTGAGATGACAAAAAGTTACAAATAAAACAAGATTGCAATCTCCTTTTGACATTCAAAGATAATTTGTAATAAAGCCCTACCCTGGGATAATACAAGAGATAGAGTGGCATAAGATATACAGTACATTAAAAGTAGAAAGCATGCAACCCAAACCCCCAAAAAAATTCTGCGAGGCTTTGGCTGGCTAACAGCTTCAGTCCTTGTCACATAGCTATATGCAGGTAAACACTACACGGCTTTGGCAGAACAAAAAAGGCACAATTGTTGCAGAAAGAGTATTCCCTCTCCGGTGGCCACAGTGTATGCAAGCCAGCGCAGATCACGGAGTGTCCAGAGGTGTGTTCAACAAGAGAAATGGTAAAAACAGACTGTTGCCTTGAGTAACGCATTTTACGGGTAAAAATTAACGAGTAGCGCATTCAGAATGTTCTCACTGCAGTGCCTTCACCACACAACTGTTTTGGAACTTTTTTTCCCCCCTCCAAATTGCCAAATTATAACACTGTGCCACACCCACGACGATCCCCATCCCAAGAAGGAGCACTGCTGCTGAAGCATGTGCACTCCTCCGGGTCACGCACCCACAGGCCAGTTACTATTTTACACCCTACAGGCCACACACAGTAATACAGGAGAGCTAACACCGATCGGAGGAGGCGTCTCACTGTCCACAGCTGGTAGCCTGAGAGAGCCTGGCAAGTGGTTGGGAGGAGCTAATGCAGCAGTAACCAGAGGAACCCACCCTAGGCCTGGTGGGCCAAAGCCCACTGTGTCCCACCACAACAGATTCCCATTCACAGTCTCCTAACAGCATAATCAAGGCTCGAACCTGCAATATCTGAGCTATAGAGCCCAGCCTTTGTGGCGAGTGCCTGACACACTATCTTTTCACGCGGGTTGAATCTGTCAACAATGAATGGACCGCTGGAAGGCCGGTTAACATTCCTTTGTGAACATTATTGTTGTTGCATGCAACTCTGTTGTCTCCATGTCTGTTGGCTGCGGGTGATGTCTAAAACACATTAGCAGAAATGTCAGCACTTATACCGTATTCATGAATGCACATGATTCACAATGGGCACATTCACTGTTTTGGCAACATTTATCCTCAGCGGGACTGGAGAGCCATAGTAACAGGAACAGTATCATTAAAAATACAACAAAATAACAAAAATATATGCATTACAAAATTTGAAAGTGCCAGACTAGACAAAAAAAATAACAGTAAAGTATATAGTAAAAAAAAAGAACAAAAAATCACAAATCAGTCTTAACAGGGTGTGTAGCTTCCCCCCACAGTCAAAAACGCTGAACCGACAAGAATAGCGCTGAATTTTTCTGTCACTTTGACCAACTGGTGAGCAAGAGGAGGAAGGAAGACCATTGCTCATCTGTTCTGTGTTCTACAGAATGCGGACATCAGCAATGGGAAGAGAGTAAAAACAAGTCCATGGTGGAGAGGGGTCCTGATTAGGTGAAATGCAAATGTGTGCTCATACCATTCTTTATGAGGTGTGTGTGTGTACATTTGTGTGTAAGAGTGTTTGTGCGAGTGTGTTTGCTTTTGTGTGTGTGTGAGACCGTGTGTGTATAGGAGTGTGTGTGTGTGTGAGAGAGAGCGTGAGTGTGTAGGAGGAGGGCAGGGTAAGTGGCTCTTCACTGGCTCTGCAGCCACTCCACCCGCAGGTCTGCCACCTCCTTGCCGTACCAGTCATGCAGCTTGGAGAAGCACACAGTCCCCGGGGACACAGGGCTCTCCAGGGAGGAGGTGGAGTACCCGATAGTCCCCCTCCGGCGCGGGGGCACGGGGGGAGGCCGGACCCCATCGCTGCTCCCGTACCCCTCCTGGGGCGGCTCGCTGCCGTTGGGGAGGGCCCCGGGCCTGCTCCAGGACACCCCGTTCTCCCAAGCGGGCCCTGAGAGCAGCTGCACCTCCTCCTGCGTGCCGCGGGTGTAGGCAGGTAGGTGGGTGCTGGGGGCTACGGCCAGGCCAGACTGTAAGGCGGGTTTGGAACGGCTGGACTGCTGCCTCCTGGAGGCCTTGCCCCGGCTGGGAGTCGACGCCCCGCTGGCCTCCTGCATCTCCTCCAGCTGCCGCTCCAGCTCCCGCACCACCAGCCGCATGTAGTCGAAGCTGGCGCGAGACAGCGCCTTCACCCACGACTCCATGGCTGCCTGGCTCTCCGCCGCCATCTTGTAGACGCGGGCCTTGGCGCAGTCGAACTTGACGGCGAAGGCAAACTCCTCGACGGACTCGCAGAGCTCCACGGTGCAGCCCTCCAGCACGATGACGCCGATTGGCTCGCGGCTCTCGCGGTCCTCCAGGTAGAACAGCATGTTGCCCTTCAGGATGAACCAGCGGCGGTGGTAGGCGGTGTTGCGCTCCCCTTTCTTGAACAGGAAGCCCGTCTTGTCCGGCGGGGAGTCACAAGTGGCGTAGTGCGCCACACTGCGTTCATTCAGCTTCATCCCTTGGCCTGGCTTCAGCTCTGCACGTGTCAATGAGGGGCAACTGGTTACCAATCAGTCAATCAACAAATGTATTTGAGTAACATATTTTACAAAACATTTGTCACACTACGCTTTACAGCAGACCCCAGTCAGAATCCCCACAAAAGCAAGCCTAGGGAAACAGTGGCAAAGACAAACTTTCTTGGTGGAACAAGTAGGAAGAAACCTTAGGAGGAACCAGACCCAAGAGGGGGAGCTCATCCTCCTCTGGCCGGCTCAGGGTTTGAGTTTGTAACGACGTGGTCACGGAGTCAATATTGAAAACAATTAGGGACTTAAGTTCAAGTCAGCTGGAGGTGGTGGACCTAGGGTGGGGTGGATTTGGGGTAAATAAATCCTTGGGTGGTAATAATGATAATGATGGGTAAATAAATCCTTTCTATGTTTACTTTTTTCTTTTCTTCTTTTTTAACTTTATTATTATTTTTATTTTTTATTACATTCATGCCCTAGCATCGTACTCAGGCTGTCAATGGAAACACTGCCCTTGCTCTTCTGGTGGATTCCCTTTGCAAATATTATGAACTAAGTTTACCTGAAGGAGTAAAATGCATTGAATTCAGTTTGTTATCTTCTGCTCAAAGACAGTGGTCACATTATGAAAGGCAAAATAAACTTGTAGGTCCACTTCCTGATCAGAACTTGTAAATGAAATTGCACATTTTTAGCAGGAATGTAAAACGGAAGCAACAGGTTTAGTTCTATCCGTACACATTATTCTCCAGTGTGAACTGCCCTTTAAAGTTCAACAAATGTTATATGAAATGTCAGCTGACAGGAGTGAGGATTTATTTTGTTACCACTGCAATAACATCAAGAAGTAGACAATAAACCTATTTCATGTAAGATGTGGTACTGAATGCAAAAACGATTTTATCTTGAGAGTTATTAGAGTTGTTTCTATCCATTTAGCTATGAAGATCAATGGACAGGTCAGTGACAACCTGGGGAATTAGGAAAATAATTAAGATAAGAGGAAGTCCTTGGTAGCATACTTACATGCTTATCACATATCCTGTACAGAGCATCCACGGCCCAACTCCAACTCCGCACCACAATGTCGAGGGGTTTCCTGGCTCACCATTGCCTCATACTGTGATCCACACCTGAAGACCAAACATAGCAACCATTATTTAGCTCAAATCAGATTGATATTTTCCATGACATTCCACTACATTTTAAGGATGAACAAAGGATTTTTTTTGTTTCCCCCAAGGACAGTGGGAACCCTTAAGATGACAAGATACCAAATGCAACAGCACGGATTTCACCAAGTTGTCAACGGTCACTTGTAAAGTGGAGCAAAGCAACGTGCAGTCCACCATGCCTGGCGAAAGTAAGGCATTTCTAGACTAGAGTATATCAAATCTGTATGCGAGTCGAGAGTCAGGCACACGTGATATACAAGGCAACTATTATTCACTCACCACCACAATTAACCATTAACATTTTTTCCTAATGCCATTTTGTGTTCGCTGTAGCTGCACGTTGCGTAAAGAGAAGTTAAATCCACAGGCTCTGCCCAGGACTGTTCACTAGGTTAAAGTGATGTTAGCTTTCAGGGGTAGCCGATCTACATTACTTTCATATGAAGGTAACTTAAAGGACAGACAGAGACTTGATATCTTTTCACACGTAGCAAACACTTATTCGCCAACCCGCCTGTTATTTTATACACCTCGATAACTGTGTGTAGCAGAGAAGAGCGAATTGCCAACTGGGCACAATCTGAAAACTGACCGTTTGTCTCACCGAAGCCTATTCAGGGTATGTTGACGCTAGCTATAAATTCGCTAATTAACGTGGCTAGGTTACATTTGATATTGCCTGGCTAACCCGTTCCCCATTTTTACATTTAAACGTTTTAGCTTTTTTTTTTTTTTTAAACGTCCGAAGACAAAAACAGCCGATTGAAACACTGCTTAAAAAGCGACCTTTTTTCCCTTAAGCCATAGAAGTCACAACATGACTGGCTCATCAGCTAGTTATCCTTGCGTTAACGCAATGAAGTCAACAAAAACCTTCAAGTCAACTATCCACAATTAAGGCTAAAGTTATGTGCATAGCTAGCTAGCTAACTTGCTAACATATTCGGTCTACGGGGTAGCTGGTTGGCTAACGTTCGCTATTAACGGACGCTGTCGGAGTTTTCACTGCCGAGTACAATACAATCCGAAATGAAATTGACCAACAATTACAGTTAAAATGCCGCCGCTACCACCAAGAGTGGGACTACTTTTGCCACTATCGTCAATTCAATCACACATGCGCAGTGTTTAGCAAACTTACTCGCTAGTTAAACGCCTGGCAGCTAGCGAGGTAAGGTTAACTAACCTTACCTTCTACACAAAGCACAGCAGGACAGGCTGCTACCTACCTGCCTAGCAGCTGATAAGAGGTTATCATGCCGTGTGTTACTTACTGAAACCGGCTCAAGTCTGCTATTTTACGGCTCACTGTGGCGAAAGTCACTCACCCGTCTGAGGAAAACGAAGGGTCCGTCCTCCAATGGCCATTGCAGGGGTAGGAAAGACAACAAAGCGAGAGGCAGCGGCCTGTGTGAACAGCTGAAAGTATACGCCGATTCCTGTTTTGCTCTCCCCGTGACGCTCCAGGGCAGTGTTTGGTCAGGTCCCACAAATTGAAAGGCGTCTTTATTTGTCACGTTGGAATTCGGGTGTCTAATTTACTGAACAGCCATTCTGCACGGCCATTGTGTTAGCTAAGCATTTTTTTAAAATATCGAACCCAGTTCTCAGTATTCGCTATTTAATTTAGTTCCTTCACTGACTTCGATTTTTTTCCACGTCACATGACTGATCTTGAACAAAGATTCCCAGACAAAAAGGGTAGTTGGCAAGATTTGACCATGGCACCTGAGGTTTATGATACATAAATAAATACAAGTAACCGTTGTTAAACCCTTATACTATTCCAAAGTTTATAAATATGCTCCCAGATTATTTCGTCTCTAGCAAGGAAAAGACGAAATGTTGAAATATCACTTGACCAGATAGAACTAACCAGCTATCATGTACATGTTGCCATTAGCCTTGCATGGAAGGATAGCTTTCTCCAATACAAACAAGCCCTTGCATCTGCTAGATCCACCTATTTCAATAATCTGATTGAGCAGAATAAATGTAACCCAATATTTCTGTGTAACACCAATGACAAACTGACTAAAAGACAATCATCAGAAAATGCAAGCTATCCCACTAAATTCAGTAGTGTGATTTCATGAACTAATGAAAAGATCTAAACTTTTAGAGACTAGATATCCTGTAATCACAAAATCTATGAACAGCCCAGCATGTTGATACTACAGCACATGCTCTAGGTCATTAACACTCCTAGTAACAGGATATGTACCAGAATCCCTAAAATTGTCTGTATAATCTCTATTCTGATCATTTGAAAAATTAGAGGCCTACCTCAAACCTTTTTTTATCAAACATACTAGAAAAGAACTGTTGCAAAACAACTCTGTGCCTACCTCAGTTTGACCTGTATCTATGAAATCTTCTAGTCAGGATTTATACCTCACCATAGCACTGAAACCATACGTGTTAAGGTTGTAAACAATTTACTGTTGTCATCAGACTGTAACTCTGTGTCTTTTCTTGTACTGGACCGAAGTTCAGCTTTTCATAGTGCTGATCATGAGATTTTATTGGACAGACTCCATATACGTATTTGACAGGAAGCAATTTGTTCAATTAAAGGAAGAATTTTGTTTTTACGGGTCAGTGTTAGGACCACTAGTTTTTTCATTGTATACGCTGTCTCTTGGTGATATTATGCAGAAACAGCATGCACGGTTGTACATTTCAACCAAACCAGATATAGCATTACAGCTTTCTTGGTAAAAGGCATGTGTTGCAGATAGGCTTGTATGACTTTTTTTTTTTATTTTTTATAAAACTGAAAAACATTAGTTTTTTAGGTACTAAAAATAAGGGAGAAATTGTCCAACCCTACTTTAACAGTTGCTTAGTTGTGCCAAATATGGCTGTGAAAGACCGTGTCACTATTGTCTCTGATATTACTTTCAATATCCATATTAAAAAGAGTGCCCTTTTTTTCCACTTATGGAATATTGCTAAAATCAGGCACTTCCGAACACTAGGATACAGAGAAATAGATACATGCTTTTGTCATGTCAAGGCTACATTACTGCAATGCCCACTTATCTGGCTGCTCTAATATCTCACTAAAGAACCTCCAGCTTGTTCAGAATGCATCCGCTCATATGTTGACTAGATGAAAGATGTATGAGCATATTACCGTAATGCTCGTGGTACTTCACTGGCTACCCGTTAACTATACGGCTGATTTTAAGGTTCTGCTCCTGACTTGCACCATATTTGACTAGCATGCTTTTACCTTACAAGCCTATAATGCCACTTATTGTCAAGACACAGGCTACATAGTTTCCAGCATGTGAAATACAAGCATTCCACATGCTGTGAATATTTCAGCCATTAACTGAGTATTAGAGCAATTAATTCAATACATCAATTGATTAAGCCCAAATGGTCTTAACAAGGGCTGTGACATGAGCAGCTTTCTTGAGGAGAAATGAAATAATGAAGCTAACAATGAAGTAACCAGTCCAATTGAGTTCCTCATAATTTGAGAAGGATTCCGTGTGATTCCGGAGGAACATTAGTTGTAGTCCAAGAGACTTCAATAATGGCTGTCATTTGTTTTGTTTCTTCGATAGAAATGTATTATATCGAACATTGCGGATCTGGAATATCTTGTAAAGGCACACATTGTAAAGCACACACACAATGTATATATATATATTGTTACGTTCTGCTATGTCTGTTCGTTTTTTTTTTTTTTTTTTGTATTTGATTATTCATTATTACGGCGGCACGGTGGTGCAGTGGATAGCGCTGTCGCCTCACAGCAAGAAGGTCTCGGGTTCGAATCCAGGCCAGGGGCCTTTCTGTGCGGAGTTTGCATGTTCTCCCTGTGTCTGCGTGGGTTTCCTCCGGGTACTCCGGTTTCTTCCCACAGTCCAAAGACATGCACGTTAGGCTAATTGGAGAGTCTAAATTGCCCGTAGGTATGAGTGTGTGCGTGAATGGTGTGTGTGCCCTGCGATGGATTGGCGACCTGTCCAGGGTGTATTCCTGCCTCTCGCCCGGAACGCATGCTGGGATAGGCTCCAGCCCCCCCCCCGCGACCCTGACCAGGAATAAGCGGCTTAGATAATGGATGGATGGATGGATTATTCATTATTCATTATTCATCATTCTCGTTCGATTCACGTTTTGTTCCCCTGTTGTCATTGTTCCTGTATTTCGAGATCCACTTCTTGTCTTTTGTCATGCACTTCGGGAAATTCTATGTTTAGTTTTTTCCGTCTTAGCTTATTATCTCGTTTTACTTCCTTCTTACTTTCTATTACACTTTGTATATATTAGTTAGATGTATATAGTACTAACCTACTTAACTACTAACATTAGGGATTTAGATTAAGTTACTAACACTACTAATCACTAATTATCTCACGCTTCTAACTATCGCTATCATTCTCTCTCTCGTTGTCCTATCCCTGTACGCTTCTCATGTTTCACTTCATTTGCATGCAGATTTCTTTATGCGTTCCTCCCCTTCGAACTGTGCACGTGTCTGCCTGCTCTTCCAGATCGTTTATTGTCTATGTGTCTGTGTTATTCCCAGTTTGTATCTTTCGTTTCCCCTCGTTATTGTATTAACGAATCCCATCGTTTTCACCTGTGTTCCTACCCCTCTCTCCTCCCAGTCACACCTGATTCCTATTGTGTTTCCCTTCCCTGCTTGTATATAAGTTCCGTGTTTATGGTCCATCCCCGTCAGAACGTTGATCTTCATTCCCTGTGCCGATTACTTGTAAGCCAGAGTCTTTAGCATTTTCCCGAGACACCCCTTCTGTTTTTCACTTCGCGTTTGCCTGCCAATTCTGTTTGTTTGCCTTCTCTGATTTACTGGTTTTGACTTTTGGATTGTTTGTGACTTCTCTTTGGATTTTGATTTTGTACCTTCGCTACCCTGACTACTGGTTTTTGATCCTTGCCTGAATTAAACGTTCCTTTCTGCCTGATCCTGGTCTGCGTCTGGGTCCTTATCCCGTACCTCACATATATATATACAGTAGGCTCTGTTTTTATTCACACCCTTGATAAAGATGAACAAAAGAGATAATATAAAATAAAGTATATATGTAATGAGGTATATTTTATGCTCAAATTCAGAAAATTATATTCCCTAATAATAATGCATTGGCAGGAACCACAATCGAACGGTTCACAAATGATACATTTTCCCCCAGGAAAATCAAGAATCACAAACATTCACACCCCTGGTATCAGTACTTTGTGGGTCCTCCCTTGGCCATTATAACAGCAGGTAGTCACCTTCTGTAGTGTCGCACAAGGTTATGGAACTTCTTGGGGGGGATCCTCAACCAACCATTCTTGGGGGGGATCCTCCATGCCGAATTGTTCTAGTTCAGATTCTTGGGTTGACGTTTGTGGACTGCTTTTCTGAGTTAAAACAACACATTTTCAATTGGATTCAGGTCCGGAGACTGAGACACATCAGGACATTGATCTGTCAACCAATTCTTAGTTTCTTTAGATGTATGTTTAGGATTGTTGTCTTGTGTGAAGGTCCATCTGCGGCTAAGGTGTAGCTTCCTGGCAGAGGGAACAAGTTTTTTGGACAAAATGTCTTGATAAATGCTGGAGTTCATGATTCCATCTATTTTACATTTTTTTATGATTTCTTTGACTCATTTTGCACAACAGAGTTTCAATGTGCAAAACTCTTAATACAGAATGCCATACTGCTCATTTTGTGTTCAAAATCTAATATAGCCAGCAAAATAAAAATACCAGTTTCAAATGAGACAATATTATATGCAAAAGTTTATCATAGCACCAGAACATTAGATATTTTCAACAGTGAAGTTAAATCATTGCTGCATTTTCAATATACAACAATCATCAAACAATGCTGCCAAACGCAAAATCCTTCTAATCAAAAAAGAGTTTGAAATTGTTCTTTGGTCATAACACAAAATGCTATAATCCTAATCTTGGGCACAAAATCACATGTTGCATGCAAAATAAAAATAATTGAACCAAATTAGATGGTATATCATGCAAAGGTTTATCATAGCGTCAGAACATTGGATATGTTCATCGTTGAAGTTTAACTATTGGTGTATTTTCTAATACATGATCAAATAATGCTGTCAAACACAAAATAATTGTCATCAAAAAAGATTATGCAAGGGTCATTTGCTTGTAAGTACTGGAAATGATGCACAGCAAGCATCCCCTGTGATAGACTGCAGTATATACAGTATATATATATAGCTTGTGTTTTTATGGAAGTATATAACATTTATAATATACAAAATATTAGATTAGATTACTGTATATGTGCTTTTGCATGTACAGATGTAAATAATCAGAAAAAGTATAAAAGAGGTGCCTATAAATTATTTTAAAAGTTTATTGATCTTGTTGAAATATTACGTAATGTTGTTATTCAGCTGGATGTAGATTATGCCAAATGTTATGGTTTGAATTATTTTTGTTTGTTTGTTTGTTTTGTTTGTTTTTCTCCAAATCAAAAACAACAGTAAAAGCAAAAACTGTTACAGTAACAAAAAACTTTACAGTAAAAAAAACAACATAAATGCATTTCGATGCTTAATTAAGCAGCATTTTGCCTCTCTGCTGCATTTGGCCACAGAATTTAATCTACGTCACATCTGATATTTTCATTTGCAAGGCAGCGAAGGCAGGCAGTTGTCAGAAACTGCCATTCAGGTTTCTAAGCAGCCTTTTATGTAGTGGTGAAGAGATTATCAATTGTGTTGCAGTGCTACTCACCTGGGCAAGGATGTTGGAAGTAATGATACATGACTACAAACACCTGTTGAATTGATTTAGTGACCTGCATTTGTAGTAATGAGCATTTGAACATTGTAGTAATATTAGGTGGCTGTATTCTGAGAATGGAGCATATGATTTAGAGTTTGGCACGTTGTATTAACAGTTTTGCACTTTGTATGTCAGCATAGAATGTAGTGCCATAAGGTAAGAATTCTGCAAGTCAGTTAAGTACTTTGCATGAACAGTTTTACACTTTGTATGTCAGCATAGGATGTACTGTCTTAAGGCAAGAATTCTGCAAGTCAGTTTAGCACTTTGTATTAACAGTTTTGCACTTCCTATGTCAGCATAGAATGTAGTGCCATAAGGTAAGAATTCTGCAAGTCAGTTAAGTACTTTGCATGAACAGTTTTACACTTTGTATGTCAGCATAGGATGTACTGTCTTAAGGCAAGAATTCTGCAAGTCAGTTTAGCACTTTGTATTAACAGTTTTGCACTTCGTATGTCAGCATAGAATGTAGTGCCATAAGGTAAGAATTCTGCAAGTCAGTTAAGTACTTTGCATGAACAGTTTTACACTTTGTATGTCAGCATAGGATGTACTGTCTTAAGGCAAGAATTCTGCAAGTCAGTTTGGCACTTTGCATTTTGAGTTTTGTACATTGAAATTCTGCTGTGCAAAATGAGTCAAAGCAATCACTGTATATATATACTGTATACACTCAGTGGCCACTTTATTACGTTGGAGGAGTAGCTCCTGTAGCTCCTTCATTGTTGCCACTGGCCTCTTGGTGGCTGCTTGGATGCGTGGCAAGGTACTAATCAGCCAATCATGTGGCAGCAACTCAATGCATAAAAGCATGCAGACATGGTCAAGAGGTTCAGTTGTTCAGACCAAAAATCTGAATGGGGAAGAAATGTG